>JAGFNK010000337.1:0-57551 GCA_025769875.1 Russula earlei
GTCAAGGACACTTGAGTGAGTAAGTGTGTGGCTGACTGGTCCCAAGAGAAGAGAGGGGAGGGGGGAGAGAGGAGCAAGTGCAGTCATTCAAGTTCTTCACAGAGGCAGATAGGTGGAAGCAAGGGAATCCTATTCTTCTGAGTCAACTATCCTACTACAGAGTAGCTAGGGTGTTTTATATACAAGAAAGGAGGTACTAGAGATGAAGGGCATGAAAGGGAGAGGAAATGGTGAAAGAGAGTTTGAGATGGTGAAAGGGAGTTCGAGGCTGGGCAAGGGGGTCGAGGTGCTGGCGAATGGCCTGGAATGCGATCGTGTCTCACAAGTGTTTTGCGTACACGTGGTCAGTGGCAAGGGCTTGATGTTGGGTGCGAGGGGGGTGGCATGCATGTGCAGTTGATGGCAAGGGATAGGAGGGAGCTGAGGTAAGGGAGAGAAGGCATCAGTCTCGTAGTGTCATGTTGCATTTCTGCACATGATTCCGATGCCAGCAATATGGCTACCTTACACCTCCTGGGGGCTTGAAATGTTGACCGACCTTGGTCAAATGTCTGAATGCAAGCATTTTGAGCCTTTCGCGTCTGAGTTGTGACGGCAGTCGCAGCGGTGGCTGTGGAAGGTGCAAAAGCGGCGATTGGCGATGGCGATGAGGGAAGAGGTGAGGAAGATGGGAAACAGAGGCAATGGAGACAAGGGCAGTGGTGATGAGATGGCAGCTGTGTGGGGGTGGCTTGTGCGGGGGTGGCATTTGTTGTCTTATGGTGGCGGTGGCAGGGTCGTCTCCACTACAGGTGGCGGCAGCAGACGTGGGCGAGAGCGCATGAACAGGTGGGGAGACAATGTGGGAGGCAGTGTGCGGCATGCTGTTGGTGTCAGGGGTTCCTCCTGTGACAACGGTGTGGTGGCGGCTGCTGCTCCTTCCGTGAAGTGTCATGGCTAAATTCATGGTCGGGGCCTTCTTGGTCTTCTGGGTGGTGCTGGTGACTGGGGGTTGCAATGATGCAGCAGTGCTGGTGTTGCACGATTCTGAAACTAATGCAGCGGGTGCTGAGATGAAGGCTGGGAGTGAGACCGAGAAGGTGGCAGCGAACAGAGCTGGGGCGACGGCAGAGATGGATGGAGTAGGGGCGACAACAGAAGTGGATGGAGCAGAGGTGATGGAGGGTGCGGCGGTAGCCGACCGGACAGAGACGGTAGTGTGCAGAACTGAGACAGCTGGGGCAGGCGAGACTGGTGAGGCGGCGTGTGTGGCTAAGACTGTGGTTCTTCGAACAGAGGCAATGGGTGAGGTGGCAATGATGGGTGCAGGGGTGACAGTGTGTGACACAGAGACGACAATGGTGGGGGCAACGGAGATGGGTGGTGAAGCTAAGAGTACTGCAGCAGGCAATACTGAGACTTTCAGAGTGGTGGCAGAGCACGAGATGGGAGCAGCAGAGGTGACAGAGGTGGCTGGCAGAACTGAGACTGGGACCAATGGCGAGATGACAGAAGTGGCTGGTGCTGGAACGCTGACGGACAAGGCTGAGGCGATGGGGGTGGCAGGGCGTGAGACAAAAGCGGTAGGGGAGATGGCTAGCAAGACTGTGGGCATGGCGGGAGCAGCTGACTGAGCTGGGCCTGAGGCTGCAGGTGGCGCTAAGATGTCAGTGGGCAAGGCTGGGGCTATGGGTGCGGCAGAGCATGAAATGGGAGCTGCACAGGCGACAGAGGCTGTGGTGGAGGTGGCCGCGTGTGGTGCTGAGACGTCGAAGGCTGAGGTTGAGGCTACAGGGGCGGTAGGGCACGAGACAGTGGCGGTAGGGGCGACAGAGGCGGCTGGCAAAACTGGGGGCATGGTGGTGGCAGCTGAGACTGAGACGGCTGGGCCTGAATGCATAGACGAGACGAAGACAGGGGTGGCTGGCGAGACTGATGATGAGGTGGTAGCTGAGACTGAGACAACTGGGGCTGAAATGGTGATGGCGGACAAGACTATGGTGATGGCTACTGGGGCCAGGACGGCAGCGGATGAGGCAAAGACGGCAGTCATGTGTGGAGCTGAGGCAATGACCATGGCAGGCGACACTGAGGGCACGGGAACTGGCAGAGCAGAGATGGGGATGGTGGTGATAGGCGATGCTGTGGCTGAGGCTACAGCAGCGGGGGCACGCAAGGTGGCGGCGATGGTGAAGGTGGGCGATGCTAGGATGGCAAGGGCAGGTGGGGCTGAAGCGATGACAGCTGGCCAGTCGAAGATGGCGGTGGTGAACAAAGTGATGGCAATGGTGGATGAGGTGGGAATGATGGTGTGCGCGGCTGAGGTACTGGCGGAGGGTGGAGATGCTGACGAAACTGGGGCGATGGTGGGAGAGGCTGATATGGCGGTGGGCGAGATGGCGACAGACTGAGGGTAATGACCACTCAGGGAGGTGCCCCTGCCCACAGTGGCTTGTGCTTGTTGAGCATAGTGTAATCGACGCTGCAGAGGCCAGGGGGGAAGGTGAGGATTTGACAGGTCATGCGCACATGTATGGTGTGGCAGAAGACATACCTGGTGATTCCACTGGTCGCAAGCCTGCATGATGATCAGCTCAAGTGAGGAGAGCTCCTCATTTATCATGGACAGGGTGTGAAGGATGTGCTGCTTGAGCAGCGGTGCGCACAAAAATGAGAGCAGCAACGTCGACACAAACGTCTGTCCACCATTATGGCCTAGCAGGAATGGCTGAGACATGATTTACAAGGTACCCATTACAAATTGTTTGTCTCTATATGTAAATCATGACACATTTTTCTTGAACATCACGTGGCCATATATCATCACCTGACTTGTCAGGGGAGGGGTTGAGCTAGGCAGGCTGGTGGGTGAATAGTGTTGTCATTTCAACTCCAATTCTCATGCCACACCAACTTGAACATTATCTACTGAGCCATGTCCGAATCACTCTCAAAGTCATTCAGTAACCTGAAGGTCATGCATTCACGTCTCTGTTGATTTATTGCAACTGATATTTGGAAGCAGGTCACCGCCCCACACATGAAAGTACAGATAGCACTCCTGAAACATTCTGAAGACAACCGCATTCTTTTCTACAGCTTTGATGTTGGGACAGAGTGGTACATCAAGTACACCAACATGCACAGAAAGGAGCTGAAGGATTTTGACAACCTTACCAAGATCAGTGCAGGGATAAGGTTGTTGAGGGCACACACAGGCATCAAAGGCCTTAAGCTCAAGTCAGTGCTCAATGACCCCGCAGTGCCCACAAGTACCACAATGCCAGGTTGACCTGGAGAGCCTTGTGTGCCTGTTTTATCAATTTTCAGTAATGAGGGCCCGTCATACAGGAGATGCCCAAGCCAGGAGCAGCTCGACCAATTGGTGCAAATCATGGGAAGGCAGCCAAGGTGGTGGGTTGATTATGATGATCCACGGTCATATGAATATGAGTAATAGGTAACAAGTACCAATGTAAGTTGGACTGTCTTGCTAGCACTTCCATTCTCTGACGTCATGTCTTCAGGATGAACTGGCCCACCTCTCCCAAAGAAATTCTTACAAATCTTATGTATCATGTTGAGTGTAAGAATAAATATTAAAAACATTTTTGAAACTACGAAACACAACAGATGAAAATTCTCTTCCTGTTAAATGCAACAAGCCTGGCAGCAAGAGGTTGGTAACCTCTCAGTTCAAACAATGTGACCCATGTTGAAACCATCAAGCTAGCCTAGTCAGGCAGGGCTGACAATGACAAAAGGCTGCAGATGAAGAAAGCACATTAAACATGTCAAAAGGGAGAAAATGCGTGCACATTTGCAGGCCAATGAAGGGCTGTTATCCCTGCTTCTGAATCCCTCAAAGATCACTGGCCTTTTTCCTCCATGCACGCGTGCATTTTTCCTTTCATCTTCCCTTTTGTTTTCTTACCTTCGGGTTTCTCTGTAATCCACTCCATATTCCTGATCACATGCAACATGTTTCTTTCCTGCATGCGCAATTTTCATGCATTCAGCTCTGTGCTTTTTCTTTCTATCTATTTTTATCATTTTCATTGCTTTCTCTCCCACTTGCATGGTTCCCCCATGTCAGAGTGACCAGGTGCGTTTGTCCTTTTTTTTTTTGTGAGCTCTCTCATACTCTCTACCCTTTCCACAAGTGCTCCAAGCTCCCTCCACACGCATGGGTACAATCCCTACACTTGATACTTGAATGGCAAGAAACGCATGTTTTCCCATGTGCACGATTTTCACACGTTAAGCTGTGTGCATGTGTTTTTCATCCTTTCTTTCATTTCATGTGAGATGTCATTGTGAAATGTGGTCAACAGCCCATTCTCTCATCCCACATGGCGGTGGTGTGTTCTTTTTCGCTTTTTATCTTGAAAAACACAACAGCACCCAGAATGTCTCAGGATGTGGGACATGAGTATTGCTGGCACCACAGTCAAGACCCCTAAGGGCCAGATACAATGGCACCCAGAATGACTCTGGGCACATGTGCACGACACCTAGTGTATAACACAGGTACATGCTAACCCATGGTGTTTGGCTTGCAGGTTTTCCAGGTACAGGTACGGTTACAAAGATTTCACACCTGTGGCATCCCACGACCTGTTTGGCGGTGTCACAGGTATGAGCGGGTTTTGTGACATGTACTGCCACGCCCCTTCCATCTCGCGTTCAGCCTCCCATGCTGGCAGACCACTACTATGACTGGGAGCTCCAAGGATTTGTGGACAGCTCATCAAGATTTTGTATGCATGACTGGGAGGAAGCACCAAGAGCATGCTGGAATTTCATCATGCTGGCCATGGAAGGTACACACACAAGGGGCCAGATCTCTCATTTGTGTGGGCTCCAATTGATGATTGCTTCGCACATGGTCAATAAAAACCAAAAAAAAAATTATTGCGATGGCATCATCTTCCATCGGTCAGTAAACCTCACCCCCCATCTTGCTCTCCACATTTACATTCTTCGGACTCACATGATGCCTACCAACCTCTCCCAACTACCAAAATAAATAAATAAAGGGTGGTCCCTGATTTCCTTGTGCAGACAGGTGACAGGATGGGCATGGGCTCTGGGTGAGAATCCTTCTTTGAAGGTGCATGCATGGCTGGTTGCTTTTCGCTTGCCTCTCCTTTCTCATCAGTTGTGCATTTTTGGTGGGGTGGCATGCGACAAAACAGAGCCATTTGAGGATGAGGTCCACCTGCATCTGCGCTTTGCCCATCATGGGCTTGTTGGGATGGCAAACAATGGCATGAAGAACTCAAACGATTTGCAATTCTTCATCACCCTCAGTGCATTTTTCCCCTTCCCTCACGCCATTCCCTCCGAGTGTGAACGAGCATATCTCATTCAATGGGGTAGACCATGCAGATGACCTTCACAGGAAGCACACATTCAGGCAGTGTCTGGGGGATACAATATACAGTTGGTTCTTATCTGCTTTGTCCACTGGTTCTACCACTGACTTGTAAATTCAGATGTCATGAAGATTGGTGCGATGCATGTGTTTCTCCTTCCATTATCATTCCAGCCATGCCCACCATTGTCTCTGCTCTGCATCTCTGCATCTCCCTTCCAGTCACATCTGCTGTAGCATTGCTACTCACCGCCACCACCTCTTCATCTCCCGTTTCTGGCCCAGTCATGTGAGCCACTGCCACTGCCCCAATGTCTCCTGTTTTACATCCAGTCCCCTCCATCTTGCTAGTCCAGTCAGCTCAAGTTATCTCAGTTCCAGCAGTCCCCACTGCCACCCCAGTCTCAGTCAGTCCTGCAACTGCCATCCCAATTCCCTCTGCACCTCTCAGCTTTATCCTGACTTTGCTTACATTGCCATCCTTTGCCTTGCCACCTGCTGTCTTGCCTCTGGCCCTCCTTCTTGAGTCCTTGCCATCTCTGTCTACGAACTCACTCTCGCTGCCTACACCTCTGCCTCCTGACCATGCCGCCCTCTCATTCCTGTCTCTGCTGCCACACCACCTCACTTAGCCAAAAAAGAATGCACAGATAACCAGAAAATGAAGAGCATGCTGCTGCCTCAGAGAAGTAGATGCCACAACACCACCCTGCAGAAAGACCAGACCCCACCACCATGACATTGCCACAGGAGAGGCCATTGATGCAAGCACAGAACCTGCTTTCATTGCAGTGAACTGGGGCACATATGACCAGTCTGTCCCCACAGACCAGGTTGTGCAACAAAAAGGGTATGATCTTCAAAGTTGGATGAACCTTGGAGAAAAGTAGGTCAGCCTTATCGTCATTCTCACTTCTAGGGGCCTTGATGGGGGGGGTGATGTTACAACATTTTCCCTTTACATTTACTTCTTACTTTTGCTATGGACTGCTTGCTTTCATATGTCCCTTACTTACCCATATTGTGATCTCTTATGTCTTGTGATCCTTTCTTGGTTATCATGTGATCCGTACATGTCCAGGTAACACTGGATTGCTGTTACTTTCCCTTTGTTTGATTCTCTTTCTTTTTGTATTTGCTTCTTAGTTTTGACTGTGCAATGCTGCGCATCTACTGTGCAGCACAGTCATTAGGTTCTGACTCATTCATGGCCTCATTTCTATGACTCCCACTTATTATGACTCCTACTATACCAGTAGCACAGTCAAAGCACAGCTATTGCTGCACTTCCCCTGTATATATAAGCTCAGTACTTTGTGACCAAAGCCCTAAGCTTGGTCTCTTGTAGAATCCAACCTACTCTTGTCCAAACATATTCACCTGCAACCCACTCCACTCCTAATCCTCAAACCACATCCACCTCTCCATTTCATCAACTCCTCACTCACACACACCATCTACCATCAATTCTCCATATCCCTTCCTCCTCTAAGAGTCTCTCTTCACTCTACTGAGAAGAGCTCTTCTCCTTAAAGACCTACCTTCCTCTTCTCTCTGCATGTTCAAGGTCTAAGACAGACTTGAATGCATATAGCTAGTGGAACCTGCCCTAGTCTATCCCATTACAAACTTATTCAGTGTCTCGATGGACCAAGTCATACTAGGAAGGGTCTATTGGCCATAACCTGCTTAGCATAAAACACTTCAACTGCTGCAGGGATCCTTACTCATTACAATAGGAACCAGCCCATTCATCTGAACACACTTTAACTACCAACCCAACTTCAGGCTTGAGAACTGACATGGCTAGTTACCATGAGAATCATAGAGGCTGGGTTTTCTCTAATAAGGAAGGGTCCTTCAAGGGCCCTCTTTGGGAAATGGTTCATGACAGTGATCATCTCTCACATCCAATACCAGCACCTCTCTGGTATTTGCTACTTGTGTGGACTGTGCTCTTTGCCAACTTCATTCTTGAACTCAATTGACTCATCTCTGAGCTACTCCCTTGCACTTGAACTGGATTGTTCAACAGTGAGTTCCTGACACATGCCTCCTATCTTCTGTGCCATTGCCAAGCCACCTTGCACACTTTGCAGCCCACATTGATGCACTCACAAATGCACTGGATGACATGCATGAGCTCCTCAAGTCCTATGTTTCATCTCTGCACAACAGCAACACTACCACTGTCAGCACCTCCACAACCTACCACAATCTGCCATATAACACAGATTCACCAATGCTGCATGCATATGAAAGGCTCCACCATGAGCTTGGTCTCACCCTGCACAAATGTGAGCATGGGTGGGGTCCACTTCTTGAACTGCTCCAACCTCCACTTCCTGATGAGGAGGACAAAGAGGTTGATCTGGACTGGGTGCCTATGCTTAAGAGCTCAGTCTCAGACTTAGACAAGGATGTGTCACACACTCAATCATCCTTGCACATGGATCTGGTACCCATACAGGAGATACAGCAACAGAAGGAACATAGTCACATACTGCAGAGAACATAGATAATACACTATGCATTCATATCTGTAGTAGGTAGCACACCTGCACCATGATAATATAATGTTACATTATTATAAATGCATGGTCTGGACTGGTTGTAAACTGGACTGAACTGGTCCAGCAACCATTGGGCAACCACAACAGACCAGTCTATACCAGTCTGGTCTGTGGTTGCATGTAATTTTTGAAATGTATGAACCAGTCCAGTTTGCAGTTGTACCCAAAGGTGGGCAAAAAACCAGACAGGACAGGACTTTCAAACACTAGCCAATTGAGGACCTATTCAGTACACAAAATTTCATCCTACATGTCATGGAAAAAATCTCTGCAACAAGAAAGTGCACTAAACCATGGTGCAAAAAAACTGTACAAGCCATTGTTTCACGATGGGCAGGAAGGGATAAGTTGAGTCTGCTTATAGTCAACTCAGTGGAAAATAAAAGTAAAATATTTCAAGTGCTGAGTAGGCTCTGTTGCAGCCACAAATTATATTACATAAGTAATGACTTTAGTTGAGCACGAAAAATGTGACAAAAAAGGTTAAATAAGGAGTCTACTCATTCTGGCACAACATTTACCCTAGCCTGGCTAAAAGTTGTGCCAGAATGAGTAGACCATCCTTATTTAACCTTTTTTGTCACATTTTTCATGCTCAACTAAAGTCATTACTTATGTAATATAATTTGTGGCTGCAACAGAGGCTACTCAGCACTTGAAATATAGATATTTTACTTTTATTGTCCACTGAGTTGACTATAAGCAGACTTGACTTATCCCTTCCTGCCTGTCATGTTTATCTTATCTATAACATCAGCTAACGTTGGGCCGGTTTCCCGAAAGTCACATGGTGTCATAGTGGGGGAGATTTAAGGCGGTCCTGAAACCGTATCCGGCATCGACCGACTTGATCCTGAGAGCGATTTGAGTGCTGGTTTGGACAATCGTTGTTTCACTCCACCCTGTGGGTCACCCCACATTCTTGACCTCCGCATTTTCCTACTGGACAACATCCACCAAACATGACACCTCATCGTCATACGGGAGTTGTGATAGACTACTCTGATAAATGTACGTACTAAAGTTTACTGGTCCAAGGTTGAGTTGGGACCGCACGAAACTACAATACACGGCCAAGCTGATAAAGATGGAGATCTGAACTTCCCTCTGAATATCAATATCTTTTCATTCCGAACCCTTAATACTGATGTCATTCTCTCGTCTGGGTAGCTTTTTTTCCCTCTGCGGGCACCCCGATCATCTCTACGTCGGTGTTTAACCCAAAAATGCTGGATGCCAGCACTCGTGATGTTGTGGAATCACTTTCGAACAGAGACAAAACGAGCGTGCTCCTATATGCAATGGAACGTCTTCCCATGCATGCAGAGTACGTATCCTACGGTAGTCCAGGCTGGCCAGCACGTTCTAATCCTTTCTGCAAGATCTAGAACAGTAATCGAGAACGGTGTCCAATCCTGTCTCCAGGTCTCGTCCACCCACCAGGAAAAGGTCATCCAGGCCCGCCTTCTCCGAGCAAAGGCTAGATTTGTGGCAGATTCACGCGGAGCAGCTCATCAAGGTACAGCGATTTTTGGTGTAAAGAGGCCCCTTGAAGTTTCTTGACGGCTTGACTGCCACCGGATAGATTTACAGGAAATTCTTCGACTCGACCCTAATAACCGCGAGGCGAGAGAATTACTACTTCCTCTTAGTGGTGAGATATCAACGTGTGGCCAGGTAAAGTGGCTTCCTTGTTCGAGTTGCTCTCCTCCCACAGGTCTCAAAGGTTTTCAGTGCCGTATGCCCGCGCATATGCGCTTCTCGAATGAAATATGGAGTGAGATAACATCTTTCCTTCCGCGACGTGATCTCCGGAGTCTCCTCTTGATCCCTCATGTATTATCCTCAATTGCAAGTCGGCTCCTTTTAGAGATGTTTGCTTGCAGTTCGGTACAGCACTATCTGATACCGGGCAATCGCAAGATGTAGCGGAGATAAATAAATGGCACGCCCAACGTAGTGCCGACATCCTGATCCGAATTGTCTCTAACACGGAGTACGCTGGCCTCATTAAATCGTTATCTGTTCGAGCGGATGGACCAGATATGAACTCGTTTCAAACAGGTGCATCTGGTTTCCTCACTTCATCTTGCGGTGCTGATCTGGATGTTTAGCATTGCTGGCAAAAGTCCTTCCGAAGCTCTCCAACTTGAAAGTATTCCGTTGCCAGTTGGACAAAGATGCCCTCGTCTCGTTACTCAGCGTACTAGAGAAAAGTCACCCAAAATTACAGGGCCTTGTTATTGAGTATTACTTTCTCCTTGCGTGCTAATCAACCAGTCCCTCACGAGACCTTTCTAGCCTACCAAACTATTGTCTCCCTCCTCTCCCCACGTTCCATTATTTGACCCGATTTGTCTCCAGCGGTGCAATTGACAGCGCCGGTGCAAATGTTGATAGTTTCTTGTCTGCCCAAACCGTTGCACTACACACCCTAGCAATCCGCCTCTCCCATCGCCCCCCTACTTCGTTCCTTCCCACTGGCAATTTGCGCAATCTCTACCTTACGTTAGGCATCTGCGACTCAGATTTCCTCACACAACTACTCGCAAACGGGCGACAACTGGAGGCTCTACGGCTTGATATTAAGGTTGATCATGGTAGTCAGCTTTCGACCGTATTCCGCGCGTATGCCGGGTCAGACTCGCTCCCTTCCCTGCGGAAGTTGTCATTTGTGCTGACCACCGGAACTCGTAACTATGCTGATCCGGATCTTTTCCCGGCCGTAGTTGAGTTTGTGCGCGGATTTCGCATGCTCGAAGCGTTGTGCATCTCAAATCCCGGCGACTTGGACGGTTTCGGGTACGATGCCGTTGTTTGGGGAGTGCTGTCCTCACTTGTCAATTTACGCGCACTCTCAATCGACATACCCACTGATCTGCCTCCAGCCCTCTCGGCGTGGATCATCCCGCGCGGTGTCACTGTACTCGATTTGCGAGTAGCAAAAGATGCTACGGCTGACATAGGTGTAGGGCACATCTTCCTCGTGTGGCACCTCATACCATTACTTATGTCCATTGTGCCTAGAAATTGTGGCTTGGACTGCCAAGTGGTCTCAAGTTCCTTGCATTTCCTGTTAGTCGCTCGGATATTCATGAATTCCTTTATGATGGTCTCCCGGCGCTCCGCCTTGTGCGACTGCGGTCGGGTAAGCTATACACCGTTCATGGCGAGGGGAACAAAAGGGAATTAGAACGCTGGCCTGATCGACGGGAGAGATATTATTTTGATGATTATCTGGAACAGTTGGACTTGGGGGAGCTACGTTTTCTTTATCCGAGGTTCGCATGGGTTTGGTAGGGCACTCACTGGCACGGATAGAATTTCTGATTGCGTATTGTTTCCTACCGCTCCATGACATTCTTGCCTTGTCGTCCAACTTATTTTCAACTCATGTGGCGGCTTGCCAGCAGAACTTTGAAAAAGAAGTGAGCTCGAGATTGCCCATGCGCGGCAGTAAGGCTCCAACTGTATTATCTATTTACTATATATATACCAAGGGGGTGGTGGAATCCGAATCCTGAACCTTGGGTAGGGAAGGGGGTCCAGCCAGAGGCCAAAAAAAAAGTTTGGATTTGGTGGTGGTGGGCCACCATCTGATGAGGCAGAGCTGCTCTCCCAACTCCACATAGCAATCAAGTGAATACCAAGTGAAACCCCTCTGTCAATGGTGGGAAATCCACTCAGCAAGTTCTTGAAAGATCCTTCAACCCTTGTCTGAGGTCCCACAGATGACAACTACAAAGAGGTGCTGAACCTGATTGTAGTGCACCCCCAAAGACTCGCAGAGTCCATGTGACTTGATCCAAGTGTGGGTATGGAGAGGGAAGAAACCAAGAGGGGAGCAAGCAAGATTTGAGACACAAGGTTTGAGGTCTCAGAAGCACAGGCCTGAGACCAGTAGGGCTGCCGACCGTACCCGTACACATACGGTTTATGGCTACCATAATACGGTATCCCGTACCGTACCGTACGGGTAGTAGAAGTGTACCTGACGGTACGGTTGCCGGTACGGTAAGTTACCCGTACCGTACCGTATAAGGGATGCCATCAAGCCGTATATACGGGCCGTATATTAGTTGTACTCAGTTGCAAGACAAACCCCGTCTTGGAGTCCTCCCCTTAAAACCAGGCAGCACGACGCTCCTCACCGCTCGCCACTCCCTCTTCCCTATATCACATCTCTGCACCCACGCCCCATAAACCATCGACATATCTTCCAGACCATCCTCCAAGTTCCTCGTCCACGCCTCGGTCGGTCATGTCGCCAACTACGCATACGAGCTGCTCACAACTGTTGGCTAGGTCTTCAACCCAATCCAGTCGGTTGCGCCACTTTAGTGACAACGAGGAGCCATGAGAGATTTCAAGGCCACGGTAAGCACACACACGCTGCTTCGAGTCGTCATGCGCATGTGCCGTGGCTCATCTGCCGTGCATCGTTTGTGTTCTCCAGTTCAAGAAGAGCATCAGCTCGTATTACGAGCCGTCCATTGTAGCAATCTCCTGATCGCCCGGCCCGAGTATATTCTCTGTGATGATGTGGGCATAGTAGGCATCTTTAAGTACGTTGATGACCAAAAGATGGCTGTAAGTCATGTTGGATTGTGCCGTATATGCTGTATCAGCTAACATGCCCACACCACTTCGCAACACAGCCCGAACACGTCATCGCATTCCTTGCCAAAAATACAGACGGAATTCTCAAGGACAAGGTTCACGATCTCCAGAATAAGCTGGTAGAGCTCCGTTCGTCACTCTACCTCTGCGGTCCACGCGTGTACTCTCTGCGTCCTGGCGGTGACATACATCGTGCTCAAATATATGTACCGCAGCCCAGATGGCCCTCATAATAACGTCTGCGATCCCAACACGGGCAAGGCTCACGAACTGTACGCACGCAGCATGCAGCAGACGCATCCCCTCGCAACGTGCTCCAGACGCTGGCCTTGTCTTTGACACTCTACACAAGTGTGAAACGGTTGAGCCACTTTTCATTCTGGCACCTTCCACCATTTATTGACTTCTGTGGTTCCAGTTCGTCAGTCACCCAGCTAGATTGTTCAGCATGACATTTTTGTTTGCAGCGCTTGTCATCCATAGTAAGTTATCCTTACGTTTTGACGCACGCTGTTCTGATCTACTTTTTCAGAAAGCGTTCTCCGCACGTCTCATGCAGACATGAACATCAACGAGACGTCCTCGTATGTCGACCTCGCACCACTGTATGGCAACAACAAAGAGACCCTCGACAATGTTGGAGTTGCAGCCACAGCGCGACGACAACACCAGCTCGGAAGTCCCAGCTCCTTACACATATGCATGTTTCGATAACGTGGTTTTCCTTTCATGCCACTCTACCTTTGTCTTATTCAAGTATATAATGTACTATACCATCTCTCTCGCACCTCAGTCTTGATTCATACAGACTGAGGTCAGTTACACTTTCTATCTAGCTATATCCAGTACTAACACTAGTCCTAGCGCGATCTTATTGCTACAGACAAGATTCGCGTGCATGATGGCTGAGGGCTCCTCTTTCCTGACACATTCACCGAAGATCCTCTTCTCCTGTTTCCACCCGCTGTCTGAGGATTGTTCATGCTCTTCAACCACAACTATACCGTACGTCCTTGACCTTTCAACACCATTTCCGATCATCATGTAGTACATTACAAACAAACTTAACGAGCTGCCGCCTTGACCAATCCCGATGATATCCCTTTGGAGGATCCTCACTGTGTAAAGATGCTCGCTGATCAGAACGAGAGGACTTTCCAGACTGCACGGCTCATCAACTGCTCTTGGTTCGGAATTGCGATCTTTTCCAATTAACTTAGCTGCATTCTCGGCCTCATTCTCCGAGGTAACAACTAGACCTGGATTCCCTTTGGTGTCCGTGATTCCTTCTGCCATTCCATCCCAATATGACTGTAGCAAGCCAAGATGGCGGGCGCTGAGTTCGTGCGACAGGTCAGGTGGAAACGGAACAAAGAGATCGAGTGAGAAGCCTGAAACTTGAAGTGCTCGGGATCAAACCGATTTCGTGGGGGATATGTAGATTGTAGTTCTATTCTTTCGAGTCTGAGGACGACTAGTTTACATACATGTGAGCATGCAACAAGGACTACAGAGTAGCACTAATCAGGTGAGAATCATAGGTGTATGGCATCGTGATGAAGCGAAAGTGTACCAAGGTGACGAAGCCTACTATCCTAATGAAAGGCTAATGGCCATGACGTCACAAACGTATCATACTGAGGATAGGCAGAAATCTAGAACAAGAGATTGGAACAAAGGCGCAGAGAGTCCGAGCAAGGGCGGGCAAGAATCTTGCCCATTTGGCTTCCTGAACGAGGGTGAAGGATGTGGGCAGAATTAGAGAAAGATTCAAGGATGGACATACAACCAGACGGTGTCCACCTCTTGATCAATTGTGATCACAATGTCCCAGACGAGAAAAGTGAGAGCGGTGACTGCAAGATGGCGATGGTCAGCAGGATGATGCTTTGGGAGTCTGATGACCTGACCCGAGCTCAGGTCAACACTGTAAGAGCCCTGGTATGGAAAATCATCATGAGACATGGGTGGGAGGGGAAGAAAAAGGAGGGTGTGGATGAAGGAAAAGAGCCATGTAAAAGGGAGGGACGAAAGAAAAGGATTTGTAGAGAGTTGGACTCGGATATCATTGTCATTCATTGAGTTTAATGAAAGTTTTCTTGACCGTAATAACCGTAATGCCGTATTACGGCCGTCTTCTACCCCGTACCGTACCATATAGGCTGCTGAAGTGGAAGCAGACGGTACGGGTAATGGTACGGATAGTAGCCGTATACATACCGTATCGAGTACGGCCGTAGCCGTATACGGTACGGTTGGCAGCCCTAGAGACCAGATGCGTGTGTGCATGTGTTCTTGAAGGAAAAGAGGAAGATCTTGAGGGAGTCAAAGTGTTCTTCAGGCAGACATAGACAATGACAAGGACACAAGGAAGCCAGAACTGCTAATTCAATTCACTGAGCTGTGAAGGACTCATATTCAAAACCATAGCTATTGGGCATTAAATACTGTACATAAGACAAACTGGAAGACAATCTACACTAAAGTCCTATTCTTCCTACTGCAAAGTCTGAGAGTGTGAGGTGGTGCAGCGATGATGTAGGGGCAACACACTATGGGCAGTGAGCCCTCAGGTGATGTAATGGTGTTGTAGCCATTAGAGTGTTAGCTCAATTCAGTGGGGCCAAGTCCCTGTGACTTGGTTTAGGGGTTCAATGGGGGCCGGCTTGGAGAGACCAGTTCAAGGGTTTAGCATCTCAAGATTAAGTCAGACAATGACTAATCTGCAGACAGAGTTGATCTTCTGGTTTCACAGAAGAGGAGGATGATGAGAGAGAAGCAGAGGAGGAAGAGGAACACAAAGGTTCCTTGTGATGAGCTCAAGTCAAGCAGAGTGTAAACCAGCACAAGCAAGTTGTGATTTGAGAGAGGATACAGGACAAGGGATGCAACAGGAAATGGGACAAAGCTAAGCTTGGGGCATTCCCCAGCTTTTACAGGCACTTAAATACTGTATTTGGTGAGGCTGTGTAGTACTATATGTGGAACAATAGACAAGACTCAACCAATAGCAAAAAGAGATCAGACAATAGGTGAAACATGAAGATGAAACAGTAGGGGTTGAATCAGGATCAAGGGATGAAATGGTAACTGAGGGGTTGAGGGTAGTGTGTAAAAATAGAAATAAGGGTTAGCAATGAATGAAGAAGACAGATTACAACAGGTGAGGCAATGATGATGATGATGATGATGATGATGATGTGCATGTGTCATCCAGGTCTGTGTAGACATGTGGCGGGGGGTGAGGATGATGCTTGAGTTGGTCAGAGGGGTGAGAACATAATGCCAAAGGGGATGAATGTGGTGGATAAAGGAGCCTAGTGGCACAGGGGATAGATGCAGGCAGGAGAGCATGAGGAGTTGTGCAGCAAGATGAGTGACATTGACAGTGATCAACATGAGCCATTGTCACAGTTCTCGGGCACAGAGTTGGGAACGCAAGTGTCAGAACTCACTGTTGAACAATCCAGTTCAAGAGTGAGACAGGAGCTTGGAGACAAGTCAACTGAGTTCAAGAATGAAGTTGGCAAAGAGTATAGTCCAAACAAGTAGCAAGTACCAGCAAGGAATTGGTACTGGCTGTGAGGGGTGGTCATGGAAGGAAAGAGCCAGAGTGTACTAGATAGGGTGGTCACAAAGGAGTACCCTTGGTAATAGAGTGCCACAAAGCAAATGGACAATCTGAAGACTGTCCGCTACTTACTGTCATTTTCACATGACCTTGCACTTGCCATTTTTGGATGTCATTTTGAGTGCGAAATCAAAACTGCTGTCAAGACATGTACTGCTGAACACTAAGGACTCAGGAGCAGGTGGGCAAGGGTCAGAACAGATGATACGCGGCAAAGGCGGCGTTGAACAGGAGGACGAGCCAAATGACAAGGAGGTACCAGATGGGGACTGGTAAGTGTTGCAAGAGGCAGAGGCGAAGACTGGAGGCCAGTGCAGCGAGGGGCTTTAGACAAGGCGGTCGTTGAAGAGTACCTTGAAGGCGAGGGAAGTCTTTAAACTGAGCAGTCGCAAGGGAGTACCCAGGAGTATGAGAGTATCACAAATGGACAGTCTGACAACTGCCATGCTTCATTGGGGCTTATATACAGTGTACAGGGTCGATTACAAAGCACTGGGACTATTCTAGACTCTTTTGTACCATCCAATAGGACTCCAGAGGCATAAACTTGCTTGTGTCAAGTTTCAGGCTTACTGAGTGCATTACTGATCATTGTGGAGCGATGACATCATTATGATGTCACTGTGAGGCGCTTAGTGAGCCTATGAGGTCACTGTGGAGTTGCTCAGTCAGCCATGATGTCATTGGAGCCTTGATGACATCAGATGATTTATGCAACAGTTTCTAAGAGTTTGTGCCACTGTTTCGGGTCCATGGTGGCTGGGTGGCCATGTGGCTGCCACGCGATGATTACCCGATTAGGAAACGGGTGCCTGGTCGTGTTATAGTGCTTTTGCAATAGCAATATCTTGTACCGCAGGAGGGATAGCCCAGAAAATGGAAGGGAGTCAGCAATGCAAAGTGAGAGAGGTCTTTCTTGAGTAAAATAGGACAATCTTTGGCCAGGACTTGGCCTTGGTTCATAACAACTGCTATATCTCAACAGTTTCTCAACAGATTGCCTTGAAACTTTGACAGTAGAACCTTACATACTGTATCTAGGTGCAGCTAAAATATGGGAGCCTAATATTCAGTTCCTGAAATGTTGCTTTTTGGGTGCTGACATGGGTGCAAAACTTTGAACTGCCATATCTCAACTGTTTCTCAATCAATTGACTTGAAACTTCAACAGTGGTATCTCATGTACTGTATCTAGATGCAGCCCAAGAGTTAGGGTCCAATTCTTAGTTCTTGAAGTCTCAATTTTTGGGTGTGATCTGAGTGCGAAATTTCGAACTGCCATATCTCAACCATTTCTCCATAGATTGCCTTGAAACTTGGACAGTGGGATCTCATGTACTGTGTCTAGCTAGGTGCATGCCAAGAGTTGGTGTCTAATTATTAGTTCTTGAAGTTTTGATTTTTGGGTGCAGATCTGTGTGCAAAATTTCGAACTGCAATATCTCAACCATTTCTCCATGGATTGCCTTGAAACTTGGACAGTAGAACCTCATGTACTGTATCCAGATGCAGTCAAATCATGGGTTTCACTGCTTGAATTTTTATGTTTTGGGATGCTGACCCCAAGCATGATAAGATTACATTATCCCTATAGCTAACTGTAGCAAGCTGGGTCAGGGCACACTGAGTTTGTGCGACTGGACAGTGATTGTCTTTGAACTGAGAGTAATAAGAGAGTGGGAGGAAGGGATGCGAGTGAGAAGAGGAAAGAGGGAGACAAGGGGGAACAGAAGTGTGTCGAATGCGAAGGATGCAGGCACGCAAAGCAGAGAGGAAGTCGGAAGGCAGGCGTGGGCAAGGGCAACAGACAGAGAGAGGAGGCGAGCAGGTAGGCGGAGCTGAGCGAAGAGGATTGAAAAGGGGAAAGTGGGAGATGACAATGAGAGACTTGGCATGGCAGCGATGACGGTCGTTTGACTTTGCTTTCAGCTGAGTCGGACTCCGACTGATTCAGAGGGGGACAGAGAGGATAGATTTTCATCTAGTCACAAACGACAATCTATGCTATTTTAAACCAAATCTGAATTGAGGGAAAGGGAATACTTCAAGGGAGGTGAGGAGGGGAGCGTGAGACGAGAGCGTGAGAGGGAAGTGAGAGACACTGAAGGGAAACACGTACAGAATTGGGTCGTAACAAGGCTGGTTGTAGTATGAAGGGATTAGAGGTGGTATAGTAATGGTATGAAAGGAAAATAGAGTCATGAGTACTGTACCTGATGCTCTAAACCAAGCTAAAAACTCCTATGTGAGGTGTGGATGGGGCAGCGAGGCTGCAGAACAAGGGTTGACCATGTCTGGTGCGTTGACAAGCGAGCCTGATGAAAGGTGTTCAAGACCAGGTAAGACAGTCAAGGCAGTGCGGTGGGACGCGATGGTGTCAGGTGGGCCGAGGTGTGTATGCATGATGAAAGGGATTCAAGACTGGTCGAGACGGTGGCGAGATGTCGATGAAAGAATGGAGGGGAAAGGCGAGGCAGCGAAGGTGGAGGTGATGAAAGAAAAGATGAGAGGGATGACATGGGCATAGTGGGGATGAAAGGTGGCTGGAGAGTGATGGCAAAGGCGATGACGGAGAGCCAATGCAAGTGAAATGGAGGGTGGAAGGCAGGGTGTAGCGTGAGCGCTGATAGGCGAGAGGAGAACGATGGTAATATCATCCGGGATATAGATGTTGACACTCCAGCCTTTGTGTGGTATGAGGTGAGAGTTGGTGAATGAAAGGAATGTGTGGAAAAGCAGAGATGGGGTAAGTGCACTCACGTGACTCTGAGACCAGCAGGACTGGTCACCCTTGGATGGTTGCGTACAGCAGGTTTGTCTTTGTGCTCTGCGAACTGCGAGCTGACCATTGCATAGGCTATTTTCCACAACTCATCCTCTTACTCCCCAACATCACAATAATCATTGTTGCACTTCCTCCATCCAAGAGCTCAGAAAGCGAATTGTCCCTTACTGAACAGATTTGGCCCCTGCCTTGTGCTCATGCCCGCGAAGGCAGCGCTGAATGGCTGGCAAATATCCGAGGAATCCAAAACCTCATGGGCCTGATGTATGTGGATATGTCTTGAATCTATCCTGGTCGATTGTATTGACAGAAACCCATCCAGCGCCGACGTCCATGACACAGTTGTCCCTTACGTTCACCATCTCACCTTTGCTACTCCCTATGTTACGAACCAAGGCCAGGTCCTGGCCGAAGATTGTCCTATTTCACTCAAGAGAGACCTCTCTCACTTTGCATTGCCGACTCCCTTCCATTTTCTGGGCTATCCCTCCTGTGGTACAAGATATCGCTATTGCAAAGGCACTATAACACGACTAGGCACCCATTTCCTAATCGGGTAATCATCGCATGGCAGCCACATGGCCACCCAGCCACCAAGGACCCGAAACAGCGGCACAAACTCTTAGAAATTGTTGCATAAATCATCTGACATCATCAAGGCTCCAATGACATCATAGCTGACTGAGCGACTCCACAATGACCTCATAGGCTCACTAAGCGCTCCACAGTGACATCATAATGATGTCATCGCTCCACAATGATCAGTAATGCGCTCAGTAAGCCTGAAGCTTGACACAAGCGAGTTTATGCCTCTGTAGTCCTATTGGATGGTACCAAAGAGTCTAGAATAGTCCCAGTTCTTTGTAATCGACCTTGTACACTGTATATAAGCCCCAATGAAGCATGGCAGTTGTCAGACTGTCCATTTGTGATACTCTCATACTCCTGGGTACTCCGCTGCGACCGCTCAGTTTAAAGACTTCCCTCGCCTCCAAGGTACTCTTCAACGACCGCCTTGTGTAAAGCCCCCTCGCTGCACTGGCCTCCAGTCTTCGCCTCTGCCTCTTGCAACACTTACCAGTCCCCATCTGGTACCTCCTTGTCGTTTGGCTCGTCCTCCTGTTCAACGCTGCCTTCGCCGCATATCATCTGTTCCAACCCTTGCCCACCTGCTCCTGAGTCCTTAGTGATCAGCAGTACGTGTCTTGACACCCTACATGCTGTTCAGTTTCACCATCATACAACTGAGCATGCTTCTCGCCCTTCCCCTCCTGTAGGTGGTTCCTCTTCGCTCATTGTTCCTCGTAGGCGGCCTCACCCCATTCGCCTTCTCCCACCCTCTTGTACGAGATGCACTTGCACAATCCCTTGAGGCCCTGCCGCTCCACCACTGGTGTGCACACCTCACGCACCTAATTGATGACGACATGCTCAAGGACCATCACTTCCAGAGCGAGCTCCGCAAAGTCAAACTATTCATGAATGAACGCTTGGCCCCAGGTGGCGAAGGGGTGGGGTGGAACAAGGCTAACCTCAAAATGGGTGAGCGCATCACGTGGACGCATGGACGGGATGGCTGCAGTGCAGTCACAGTAATGGCGGCGGTGGCGGCAATGGCGCTGTGAGGTCTGTGGTCACCTTTCTTTGTGCCTGTTGTGCGGTCTGCTCACATGGTAACAGCAGCAATCTCACGTTCCTGCTCAAACCTGGTTGGGCGTTTGTTGAGACCAAAGACTGGCAGGCTGACATTAAAGCCAAGTGGTGTGAAGTTGGTGCAGATAATTGTGAGCTTTCTTTTTTTTTTTTTTTCTGTCATCGATAAACCAGTTTGTTCATGCTTTTGTGGCTCCCAGTGGGATGGGTGTATACAAATGATGCATGGCTTGAGCTGCACGCTTTGCCAGTGGGCGAGGGGAAAGCTCAAATGACGCAGAGACGGCAGTGGGTCAGGCAAATCGCACCACATATAACAGACCTGTCCTGATGGCTTGCATAATAAACACTTGCATCCTTTCAGCAGGTGTGCAAGGGGTAGACAAGCAGTGAAACCCATGATTTGGCTGCATCTGGATACAGTACATGAGGTTCTACTGTCCAAGTTTCAAGGCAATCCATGGATAAATGGTTGAGATATTGCAGTTCAAAATTTTGCACACAGATCTGCACCCAAAAATCAAAACTTCAAGAACTAATAATTAGACACCAACTCTTGGCATGCACCTAGACACAGTACATGAGATCCCACTGTCCAAGTTTCAAGGCAATCTATGAAGAAATGGTTGAGATATGGCAGTTCGAAATTTCGCACTCAGATCACACCCAAAAATTGAGACTTCAAGAACTAAGAATTGGACCCCAACTCTTGGGCTGCACCTAGATACAGTACATGAGATACCACTGTTGAAGTTTCAAGTTAATTGATTGAGAAACAGTTGAGATATGGCAGTTCAAAGTTTTGCACCCATGTCAGCACCCGAAAATCAACATTTCAGGAACTGAATATTAGGCTCCCATATTTTAGCTGCACCTAGATACAGTATGTAAGGTTCTACTGTCAAAGTTTCAAGGCAATCTGTTGAGAAACTATTGAGATATAGCAGTTTTGATTTCACACTCAAAATGACATCCAAAAATGGCAAGTGCAAGGTCATGTGAAAACGACACTAATTGAGCACTTATATACTACAAAGGAACTGCTAAATAGGGAACAAGTCATAACCTTGTTATCAAGCACAATTGATGGATGAGTAAGAAGTCAGAGTATGCTTACTGAGCATGCTCAGTCATGCTCAGTAAGCTGCTGAGTAAGAAGGCTTATATTGATGAGTAAGAGCATTTAGTGTCCACATGTTCACTGCTTAGTACACTTGCAAATCACCTGATTCATTTGCTGTTAGTTTGTTTAGGGCCGGTCATCTGAGGACTTGTGGTTTTGTCCATGGAATAGTTGTCCATAAGGCCCCTTATATAGTTCTATTAGGGTCCTTAGAGTCAACCCTAACACTTCTATTAAGGTCCTTAGTATTGCCTTATAGTTCATTCTAAGGTTATTAGAGTTAGTCTAATAACACATTATAGGGCCTATAGTATCTTTGTTAGCATCTATTGTAGAGCACTTCGGGTCATCCTAAAGGGTCTTTAGTGTTAAGGCTCCAAAGTGCTTTAAATAAGATCAATGGTTGCATCTATGAATGCATCCTACCAATGCAGATATGCTTGAGTCAAGCAAGCAATACTTGTGGAGGGGAAGGAGTGTTAGATCCTTCTGGAGTATGGCAACAAGATAAGAGGGGCTCTGCAGATGGGGTAGGAGTCAACTGTTTGGGATTGGCAAACTAAGTCGAGCTTAAGGCTCAACTGCTACAGACTGGGGGCTTTATATAGCCCTACAGGGATAAGGTTCATGCTACTGTAGTACTGGTCAGTGCTATAGAGGCAAAAGGCAGCTCATAGAAGCAAGGTTGCTTCTATGTAAACAATCTCAGTGCTGGAAGCATTAAGTGCTTCCCTAGTAGCAATCTTGGTATCATAAGTACTTTCCTAATCAAGGAAGCAACTTACATGGCGGTACAGGAACATCTGGGACAGAAGCAATGCTACTCATTGCTTCTTCAGTACATCTTCAGAAAGATATGATCAATGCGTTCTGAACGTGATATCAACAGACATAAACGATCAAGATCTGACGCACGCATGATACAAATGGTGCGGTCCATAGTTCACGTGTTCTGGCATCTTCCAGACCCCAAACCACTTGGTAACATTTAGGAAGCCTATAATCCTGTCTTATATTGCTAGAAGGGTTGCCACTAAGTAGGGCTTGTTGTATGTTAATTATGCCTAGAATTGATCATGTGACAATGTGTGCATGATATTGTGAACACCTCTACTCACCCCTTTTGCTCATGTGAACTGGGTGGCATCATAGAGGCTGGGTTTCCTCTAATAAGGAAGGGCCCTTCAAGGGCCCTCTCCAGCAAGGGGATAACATTGAGAGGAGTGTATGAGATGGAAAGAGAAGCAGAGGGAAGGAGTGATGACAGTTGGAGGAAAGGGGGGAAAGGTGATGAAAGGCAAAGGGAGGATGTGTGGCACAGTTGCGTGGTGCACCCACACTGACCATGGGCTCACACACCTTGCACAATGAAGAGGGCATTTGGGTGGGAAGAGGATGCAATGCATGCCACAGTGAAGGGCATGATGCAACAGGGTCAATATGGACTTGAAGGCTTTTTAGCATTCATTGGGTACTTTGTGATGTGGTGTGGTTTGAAGGGTAGCATGGTTTGAATCAAAGGTTGAAACTATTCTGGAAGAGCTGGAAGCTGTGTGTGGCAAAACAGTGCTGTACTTGATATTCATGAGAAAATACATTTCTTGAGTGAACATGTGATCTAACATGTGATGTGAAATTACCATATATAGAAGGAGGGGGGGTAGTTCCACACTGAAACAGAAGTTCCAACTGTATATGTGAAATGCCTGTTCCACCACCCACTTGATGTATACAGTGAATACTGTATATGTATATGTATATCTATACCCTCCAAGCTGAAAGTCAGGTATACAGTAAATATATGGTATATAGTTGTTCAGAAAGTTATAGACAGTTACTTCACTTATGCAGTTAAGTAAGAGCATCAATGGGTCTGCTTCTCACAGTGACTTACAGGCTTTAACATGTAATTTATTTGGCAATTGGTCATTGGCAGGTTGCTGAATTTGCTTTTGACCTGAATTCATATCCCCAACCATACCAAACTGACCTACCTCTCCCCACAAACTCACATCTCCATAAAAGAAAACTATTACAAATCTTATGCACATACTTACCATGTTGAGTGTGAGAAAAATATTGCAAACAAACCTCTTTGGAACTATGACATGGACTCTTCAAACACAACAGATAAAAATTCTCCTCCTGTTAAATGCATCAAGCCTGGCTGCAAGAGGTTGGTAACCTCTCAGTTCAAGTGATGTGATCCATGTTGAAATCATCAAACTGGCCTAGTGTCACAATAACCGGCACATCAGACTGGACTGGCAACTGGGCAAGCCAACCTGGACATGTCTTGTGTTTCCCATGTATTCTTATGACTCACATTGCCTTGCATGTACCACTTGGTTCTTGAATGTTCTAGTGCAATTGCCTCATTGTTTCCTCATGAATGTTATTTGATATAACATTCCATATGTATATAAAACCTGACATTTACTGAGAACAAGCCCTAAGCTTGTTCTCCTGTGAAATATCACTGGTTCAGCTTCAGGACTTGTAGGCTTGCAAGACATCAAGCATTTTGTCTGAAATCCTTCTTACTCATAAGTCTTCTTAAACATGAAGACTTATTTGTATTCTCCCCTCTTTGTGGAATATGACTACAACAGTAGTTGCATCTCTGAAAACCCCGATCCTCACAAGGACTTCATGTTCTTGCTCGACTCAGTGCATATATCTCACGCATGAATGGATTCGTCAGCAACACTGCCCCCAGTTGGTGACACCTAAAACTAATAACTTAGTAGTTCTTACTGAATTTCTAGTGTCACCAACTGGGGGCGGTGTTGCTGACAAATCATTTCATGCATGACATGTGCACACTGAGTCAAGTGAGAACAAGAAGTTCCCATGGAGATCAGGGGTCTTGAGGACAACAATGCCAAGGCAATTGTGTACCATGGAAGAGAAGGACAATGGATCAACCTTTGTGTTCAAAGACTCAATGATTTGAGAGAGGTTCTGAGACATTTGCTTGATTACTTGCAAGCCTACAAGTCTGAAGTGAATTCCAGTGATATTTCACAAGAGAACAAGCTTAGGGCTTGTTCTCATCAAGAAGTGGGTTTATATACATCAAGGCTACCCATATCAAATAGGGTCCTCAAGGGAACAGCAAGGCAATTGAGAGAGAACATGCTGGAATGTGATGGTAAACACAAGTCAATGTAAAGAATCATCAGCCACAAGTCAAATGTGAGTTCTATCCAGGTAGGTTAGCCTGCTTACCGGTCCAGTCTGAAGTACTGGTACTTGTGACATTACCCTCTTGTTAACATCTAAGCTACATAAGGGATAATGGTGGAATGGCAATGATGAGTATGAAAATGTAGCTGGTCATGAGGAACCTGACACATCTTGTTGATCTTGCATCACTGATGTGGTGTTCTACAGTGGTCAGCCATATGTCCATGGCAGTTGCAGAGAATGCAGATGGCAGTCTTGGGGCATTCAAAGGTGTCATGTCCTCCATCATGACACCAGGTGCATTCATTGGAGACTTGAGGGGTGAATTGATACCAAGGGTCTACGATGGCTTCTTTGGCATCTTTATGCTTTTGGTCAGTAAGGTGTAGCATATTTTCAAAGAGGATTCTTGGTTCAATATGAGCTTTGGCATTTGCCCTGGCTAACCTGACCTCCAAATCTCTGATTTCCCAGACCATGTTGTGATATTGTTTCCTAGCAGTGACAAGGTGATTGCCATTTGCTGTGTTTTTCTAATGGCAAATCTGTAGCAGCATACTTCAGCTTCCAAAGATAGGTCCTGTTCAAACCTAAGGGCCTCATTCATCACTGAGGTGTGTCTGAGGCCTTCTCTGAACAGGAAGGCATCTTTCTGCATGTAAAATGGTTGTGGGTAAGGGTTGGCTTGGGCTTGAATAGATATGCGATGAGTGGGACACCCTGGACCATACGTGCCAAAGATGGAAGGGAAGCCATGTGTAAGACTGGGTAGGACAAAGTGAGGGGGAAGCATATCATCTTTGTTTCCTGGGTCTGGGATCAGTAGGTCTAGTCCCAGGTCTCCTTCCTCCCAGCCTTCTCCGAGTTCTTCTAGCTCTGTTAGTTGAATGTTATTATTAGCGGTGGGGGGTGCCTTGTAAGCAGGAGGGGGTGTCTCTTCAATGTGGTTTACTGGCATGAAGTTTTCATTGAGGAGGATGACATCATTTATTTGTCCGATGGTGGGGGTGGTCATTTGAGGAGGAATGGGAATGGGGTTGGGAGAGGGGGAGCAAACATGATAGGAGGGGCTATGAGTTCTGATAGGAGAGTTGGTTCCATGTGTGGAGGAATGGTTGCAAAAGACAAGAAGTATGGTGGAAAGGGAGTTGTATTCCCAGAGTTTGCAAGCTTGTACAATCATTGCTGCATGTTGTGCAGCATGTCAGACTAGTAGTTGAGTGTTAATAGTCATGGCTGTCGAGGGAGATGGTTCTCTATACATTGGCAGGTGGATGAGTGTGGGGGAATAAGGATGAGTGGGGATGAGGGTAGCAGATGAGGCAGCAGGAGAGTTTAGTGTGGTCAACATGTCTATTGGGTGTTTGAGAGGGAAGGAGGTAAGTGTCACAAACCACTTCCCAGAGAGGGCCCTTGAAGGACCCTTCCTTAGTAGAGGAAACCCAGCCTCTATGGTACCACCCTGTTCACATGGACAAAAGGGGTGAGTAGAGGTGTCCACAATATTGTGCACGCATTGTTGCACAAGTGATTCTTGGCACAATCGACATACAGCAAGCCCCACTTAGTGGCAACCCTTTTAGCAATAAAGGACAGTATTATAGCCTCTCTAAGGACCCTTTATGTCGACTCTAAATGCTCTACAAGAGGCACTAACAAGACACTAAAAGCCCTACAATGTGTTATTAGACTAACTCTAATAACCTTATAATGAACTATAAAGCAATACTAAGGACCTTAATAGAAGTATCAGGTGTTATGAACCAAGGCCAGGTACTGGCCATATATTGTCCCATTTCACTCAAGAAAGACCTCTCTCACTTTGCATTGCCAACTCACTTCCATTTCTTGGGCTACCCCTCCTGCGGTGCAAGATATCGTTGTTGCAAAGACATTATAACATGACCAGGCACCCGTTTCCTAATCGGGTAATCATCGCGTGGCAGCCACATGGCCACCCAGCCACCAAGAACCCAAAACAGTGGCACAAACTCCTAGAAACTGTTGCATAACTCATCTGATGTCATCAAGGCTCCAATGACATCATGGCTGACTGAGCAACTCCACAGTGACCTCATAGGCTCACTAAGCGCTCCACAGTGACATCATAATGATGTCATTGCTCCACAATGATCAGTAATACACTCAGTAAGCCTGAAACCTGACACAAGCAAGTTTATGCCTCTGTAGTCCTATTGGATGGTACCAAAGGGTCTAGAATAGTTCCAGTTCTTTGTAATCGACCCTGTACACTTTATGTAAGCCCCAATGTAGCATGGCAGTTGTCAGACTGTCCATTTGTGATACTCTCATCTTCCTGGGTACTCCCCTGTGACTGCTCAGTCTAAAGCCTTCCCTCGTCCTCAAGGTACTCTTCTACGACTGCCTTGTTTAAAGCCCCCTCACTGCACTGGCCTCTACTCTTCACCTCTGCCTCCTGCAACACATACCAGTCCCCATCTGGTATCTTCTAGTCATTTGGCTTGTCCTCCTTTTCAACACTGTTTACGCCATGTACCATCTGTTCTGACCCTTGCCCACCTGCTCCTGAGTCCTTAGTGATCAGCAGTACATGTCTTGACATTAGGGTTGACTCTAAGGACCCTAATAGAACTATATAAAGGGCCTTATAGACAACTCTATTCCCTGAACCAAACTACAAGTCCTCAAATGACCGGCCCTAAACTAACTAACAGCAAATGAATCAGGTGCTTTGCACATGCACTGAAGCAGTGAACATGTGGATGGTAGAGGCTCTTACTCATCAAGGAGAGCCTTCTTACTCAGCAGCTTACTGAGTATGACTGAGCATGCTCAGTAAGCGTACTCCAACTTCTTACTCATCCATCAATTGTGCTTGATAACAAGGTTATGACTTGTTCCCTATTTAGCAGTTCTCTTGTAGTGTATAAGTGCTCAATAAAGTAGCAGACAGTCTTCAGACTGTCCATTTGTTTATGGCACCCTCTACCCCTGGGATACTCCTTTAAGGACTGTCCCCTTGTGATTATTCTGGCCTCTTCCCTGTGTAACTTCTTGATACTACCAGTAATTGTACCTCTTTGGTACTTGGTACTGCTTTGGACCCTACTTATTGCTCATGCCATCTTGGACATCTATTGACTTGTCTTTGACCTTATCCCTTGCTCTTGAGCTGGATTGTTTGACAGTGAGTCTTGACACCTGGACAGTCTCCACCAATCTGTGCTGACCAGTCGACCTATCAAGTGTCTGACAACATCCCTACCGCTGGGTTTCCGGAGCCTCAAACTCCTGACATCCAACTCCTCACTCTTCCTCAATCTTTCCCTCTTGTTCCAGGGCTATCTCTGCTGCTTGGACTTCCCCCTATTGCAGTACTTCCCCTTCTGGGGACTTACACTGAAGATGACCCCTCTTCTGAACAAGAAAACCTTCCCCCCATTCTGCATGGCTTCTTTGATCCCCCCAACTGTGCAGAGTACACCTTTCACCCTCATCAATTTCAAGTTTACCATGTTTGACAAAATGAACTTGAACACTGGCACCCTTTGGAGGAAGCAGGATGACATGATGCCCTTTCTACCATCCCTACTATAGGTCACTTGCTTCAGCGACCATCCACCGACACCTTTGTTTCCCCCTTTCAAGCCAAAACTGCCCACACTTTTGCAGTGTTGCCTCCCCGTCCTGACCTTGTCAGGCAATTTAACCTAGCAAGCTTCAAGGTGTGTAGCTCTGTAGGCATACACCCTCCAGATATAGACTTCCCATTTGGTCATCTTCATTATTTGTTCAACTCATCTATACATTGCCATTTGGAAACATTGGCCCCCCATCTATTGCTTTGCTTATCAAGGATCTTTTCTCATCACTTCTATTCATGGCTTCCTTGATGGCAGGGTATATTACTCATATGCTTACTTAAGAGTGGCTGAGGGAGGATATATATCATTCAAGAATGCTTACTCCAATACTCTTGACAACCTCCATCTTTACCCCACCTTAGCTTGCTTTTGCTTTCTACCCTGTCTACCCTTGAACCCTCTGCTCACTTTGGACCCCCTTCACCCTGGTATCATTAACATCGCTTCCTTAGTGCACAGTTCTTAAAAATGCCTCCATGTTGTACAGTTTCTCTCAACCCAAGTGACTCCAAGCATGACTTGGAAGATGATGCCATCCTTCACCAGAGGGAACTGATTCTCAACCATCTCCCAGCCCTTCAGGACATCTACTTTCCCCCCATCTCCACTGTTAACATCTATGACTGCCAACACATCAACATTTGGTTGCACAATGCCTACATCCTCTGAGACCTGGTAGGCCTCCTCCCTTTTGGTCAAATCTTGAATCAAGTACAGTATGACCTCTTCATTGATACCATGAACCGCCTCATCGAACCTGTGTGATGCCAGTTGTTATATTGGCACCTCTCAAACTCAAGGGACTTTGAAGGACAGCCCACCAGCATCCTCACTCTCACTGACAGCGACGAGAAGCTGTGGATGGAAGTAATCCTACCACAGCATTATGCCCTTGTCCAGGAACTATTGGAAGGGCAAGCCTCATATTATCTGACCCTTTTCACCCTCACACATGAACACATTGCTGTGCAGTGCAACTACCTCTGCCTTAACAGATCCATGCAAGGAGGACAAGCAACCCTCCAGCTAGCATACATAGAAGGGAGGAGATACATTTACAACTGGATCAAGGGCAACGTGGACCCACAGAATCTTTGATGCCCCACAGAATCTTGTAGACCCTGCAGGATTGTACTCACCCCCTCCAGCCATATATACCAGCCCTCCTGTCCCCAAACAGCTCTCCACCATCAGTTGACCCCTCACACCCATTGTAAGATGGACCCTGGCCAGTAGCCTCATCACCCACTGGTCCTCAACCCTGACTTGTCCAGGAGTACGCCTTTGCCTCTAAGAGGTGTGCAATTGCAGCTACTGCCCTGACACTCCCCCCACACCACCAGGAATAAACCTGTGGACCCCAGGAGATCAACATCTCTGTACCAACCACTCTGGTGCCCTCTCACAGACAAAGAGGCTGCTGGTCTGCTTCTGCAGTTTCAAGCTCCTGAGTAGATCATCCTTTGCCTCTTACTCCCCCTATTATCCCAGCTCCACTTCCTTTTACTAGTGGTCATTTAACCCCTTTTGCTACTCCTTTAGTAGAGCATTCAAGTAGTAATGAGTCCCCCCCAGGATCCATAGCTGGCTTACAGTGCTACTTCCCAGAGCTAGCATACTTAGGATCAGTTTTACCCCATAGGACACATCGAGAACTATTAGACTTCAAAAACCATTGCAAAGAATTGTGGCACGCACAAACATAAGCTTTTGTTCGCATATACCACCCCATAGAAGAAATCAGCCAATTTTCTCCACACCCATTAGACTTTGAAGGCTTTCTCTGGAAAGGCTGTGTAGCCATAACATATCCTGGTGTCACCGAAGAATACTTCTGCATTGCCCAAAACCTTCAAACCTGACAAAGGGGCATACCCACACTGCTACCAACATATGTGGTCACATACCCATGGGATGCAACTCACTGGACCATCATACCCCTATAAAATCCCAGTAGCCACCTATGCAGAAGTAGTAAAAGGCAAAGGCCTTTACTGTCAAGACTCACTGTTGAACTATCCAGTTCAAGAGCAAGGAGTAAGCTCAAAGATGAGTCGGTAGACATCTAAGATGGCGTGGGCAAGGAGCAGAGTCCAAAGCAGTAACAAATACCAAAGGGGAATAGTTACTGGTACTGTAGAGTCGAGCAGGTATGCAGGGAAGAAGCCAGAATAATCACAAAGGGGATGGTCCTTAAAGGAGTATCCCAGGGATGGAGAGTGGCGTAAACAAATGGACAGTCTGAGGACTGTCCACTACCTCATTGAGTGCTTATATACTGCAAGAGAACTGCTAAATAGGGAACAAGTCATAACCTTGTTATCAAGCACAATAGAGCGATGAGTAAGAAGTCGGAGTGCGCTTACTGAGAATGCTCAGTCATGCTCAGTAAGCTGCTGAGTAAGGAGGCTTCTCTTGATGAGTAAGAGCCTTCACTGTCCACGTGTTCACTGCTTTTGTACACATGTGAGCACCTGATTCATTTTCTGTTAGTTAGTTTAGGGCCGGTCATTTGAGGACTTGTAGTTTGGTTTAGGGAATGGAGTTGCCTATAAGGCCCCTTATATAGTTCCATTAGGGTCCTTAGAGTCGACCCTAATACTTCTATTAAGGTCCTTAGTATTGCCTTATAGTTTGTTTTATAGTTATTAGAGTTAGTCTAATAACGCGTTGTAGGGTCTTTGATATTATGTTAGTGCCTATTGTAGAGCACCTAGAGTTGTCCTAAAGGGTTCTTAGGAAGGCCCTAATACTGTCCTTTATTGCTAGAAGGGTTTCCATTAAGTGGGGCTTGCTGTATGTCGATTGTGCCAAGAATCGCTCGCGCGACAATGTGCACGCAATATTGTGGACACCTCTACTCACCCCTTTTGCTCATGTGAACAGGGTGACACCATAGAGGCTGGGTTTCCTCTCATAAGGAAGGGTCCTTCAAGGGCCCTCTCCGGAGAATGGATCATGACATTTACAAACCACATGACCACAGGAAATGCATCTTTCATCTCACAAGAAGAGACCAACATCTTTTTGAACTTTTGTTCTATTGCAAAGATCCCTACTGCTACTGCCATAAGGATTGGCACTACACCCACATCTGGCACAAGTCTTGGGACCAATAGCCCATCATTCAACCAGCAATGTGCACAGAGGTTGTAAAGGGGGAAAACCTTTACCAACCTATATGCTTTATCAAGCATATCTATTACTGAACACCAGAAGAACATTGTCACTTTCTAGAACACCCCTATTTCTGTAAGGACCATATTGCCCATGGCACAAAGACTGGCATCATTAGTGAATGAGCCAAAGTCTGGAAGAAGAAACATCATGAAGACCCCTCACAGAAAGTGAACAACTGCAAATCCCTATCTTCTTCCATAATGTCAACTATAATATCACTGGGGAGTACTATAGTGGCTTCTGTAGAGACTGATCTGTCACTTAATATGACACCCTTGCTGACCCCTGGATCCTAGATGCAAGAAAGGACTTTGATAAAGAAGACATCAAACTCTCTGAAGAGACTCTCCGAATCCTCATCCCTGAAGTTGCCTTCCTTTGCAACTTAGAGCTCTTCACTGGGACTGCAACATTCCAAGGTTGAACAGTTCACTGGAGTAGAAATCTTGAACTATTCACATATCGAAACCACAAACCAGTTGATTTCTTGACTGCTCAGGAAGAAGCTGAGCAAGCAGAAGTTACCCACACCCTTGAAGCTACAGTAGAAACTGCATCAAGGGTTCTATCTCAGATCACTAGAGCTCTTACACCCACAAGAGGGAACACGCTGACACCAGGCCCATCTTGAGTGCCAGGAGGGTTTGACTCTCCAGAACCTAGCCATCTTCCAACTCCTGTAACAGTAGGACAGTGTACAGTAGCAGCACCCCCACCCCCACCTCCATCTCCTACATGCAGAACAACACAGGTCTCTGCACCTCCGGTCAGAGCTCCAACAGTGCCAGCATCGCCTGCACCACCAACTCCACCAGCACCACTGCTAGTAGCACCTACACAAGCAGCACCACCAGTACCCTTTGTACCACCAGCTCCAGCTCTGCCACCACCTCCTGCACAACCCACTCCCATGGCAGCACCAGCACCTGCCCAGGTACAACAAAATTGTATCATTAGGACTGCCCCAGAGGCCTTTGATGGCAAGGCAGAGAATGCAGAGACATTCTGGGCCACCCTAGACAACTATTACTATATCAACCTGAACTCATTCCCGGATGAGGGAAAGAGGGTTGCAGCTGCCCTTACACACTTCAAAATAGGTACACCAGCTGGGACTTGGGCTCAAGAACTAACAACAAAAGCCCAAGCTTTACAACCAATCAATTATGGCTCTTCGCAAAACTTTAAAACAGCATTTGCTGACCATTTCATCCCAGTGGATGTGCAGTTATGTTAGGATTCTTGCATTCTCATTTGCTTACCTATGCTTCGGTGACTCATCTCTGCTTACTCATCTGTGCTTACTCTCCTGCTTAGTGATTTGCTTAGTGATTCACTTAGTGATTGATTACTCACCTCTTACCATTTGATGACAGATACTAGGAAAGGATGACTCACACATGAGTCATTTCTGATACTACTGGTTCTTAGCTATGTGCACCCCAAGTTTTGTACAAATTGGATCAGCCATTGTCAAGATATCATATAAATACTCTGTTGTACCAAGAAGTTGAGCCTTACGCTCGACTTACTCTCTTACAAGAAACAACTATCTTGTCAGAACTCTCTAAACAAACTCTAGTAACCACTCTAAGTGAAAGAGGCCCCTCTCTTCTCTTACATCTATTCTTCCTGAGATAATATCAAAGAATACAAAGTCTAGTGCTTGAACTATATCAAGCAACTCTTTCACTAAGAGTCAGTAACAAGATCAGTCAGATCTTAACAAGTTAGAATCAAATGCCTTAATGCATTCCCTTCAACAAGGCAACACCCTGTTCAATGAATGGTACCAGAAGTGGTCCCATCATGTGACCCACTCACAAGCAATGAAAACACTAAAATGTTTGCCTTCTGCTGTAACCTAAACCAGGGGATCCACACAAAGATACTAGGAATAATGCCTGACCCCACTACCTTAGCAGCACTAGTCAAGAAAGCATGCAAGTTTGATCAAGTGTATCATATGTGGATGTCACCATCATTCTGTACAGGGAAACCAACTGTACAAACAAGGGGTCTAACCACTAATGACCCAGATGCCCCAGTAGAAATCAACCTCTACCCGGGGGAACCGGGCAAGCAGTGCTGGAACAACAACACTCTGCATAACACTCTCACAAAGGCCAAGAAGCAATGCCACAGAATTGAAAATGTGCTATTACTGCAGCAAACCCAACCACATGGCCAAGGACTGTAGGTCTAAGAAAGCTGCTGCTTGTGCTCACCACCCCGGACAGTCCTCACAGACAGCAGTCCACTCAGCTACCATTCAGGAAGAACAACCTGAACAGAAAAAAACTGGCCCTGTTCCTATTGCATCTCTTGTAACTTGGTGAGAGAGTCTTGCTGCTAACATTCCACGTCCCTATTGCTCCTATGGATTTTTGATAGAACCCCTTAGTGCACAGGTAAGGAATACAGTACAGATTGCCACCATACCTGTACAAATCAATTACCCCAAAGTCTTTACAAAGAATATAAGATCCCCTTTCATAGCCTTGAAAGTAACACTCATGGGAAACTCAGTGGAAAGGAAATTGGTGCAAGTGCTCTCATAGACAGTGGGGCAGAGGGAATGATAATCCATGAGCAATTCATGAACCAGCATAATCTCCACCTTCACAGCTTAGAATAGCCTCTACCAGCACAGAATGTGGATGGGACCACAAACACTAATAGCTTAATCAGATATAGCACCATCCAACAACTTCAAATCAAAGTGATGGGAGGCACACATGATGAACAGGCAGAGTTCCTTGTTACCAACATAGGAGACCATGACATTATCCTGGGTACTGACTGGCTAAGACATCGCAACCCAGACATCAATTGGACCAACAACACTATCATGTTACAAAACTGCCCAGTGACGTGTGTAATGACACAACCCACCATTACAGTCCCATCAACTCACAGTACATGCAGAGGGTCGATAAAAGCCCTCACTTTCCCAGAAGATGAAGAACCATCATTCAAACACATAGCAGCTTTAATGTTTTATGACACTATGGATAAGGAAGAACCCCTTGTTGACCAACAGATTCATAGTGCCTTCCAGCACCATCCATTACACATCCAAGCAAAGAGTACAACATCTACCAAGCTGGCAAAGGATAACCAGCTGTCACAGTCCCTTGCAGGACTAATCCCAACTGAATTCAAGCTCTGGCAAAGCATATTTGACGAACAAGCCTCCCAACACCTCCCTCCTCATGCACCATGGGATCATGCCATTATCCTCAAACCAGAAGCCCCATGTAAGGACTGTGGCATCTATAGGCTCACTCCAAAGAAGTTAGTAGCATTGAAAGAGTATCTAGATGAACACCTCAAGAGAGGGACTATTCACCCCTCTAAAGCACCAATAGCTAGCCCATTCTTCTTTGTAGAGAAGAAGGGCAGTGCCCTATGCCCAGTACAGGACTATCAAGGACTTAATGCTGCCACTATCAAAGATGCGTACCCCCTACCATTGATCCCAGACCTGATTGACAAACTACAGGGGGCACAGTACTTCACAAAGTTTGATGTACAATGGGGATATAACAACATCTGACTTTGATAAGGTGATGAACACCTAGCAGCCTTTAAGACACCCCTAGGCCTCTTTGAACCACTTATTATGACCTTTGGCCTATGTAACACACCAGCCACATTCCAATGATTCATGAATAACATCTTAGCACCATTAATCACAACTGGGCATGTTGTGGTATATCTAGTTGACATACTAATCCTGGCAAACACCATTCAGGATTTAGACCAACGGACATATAGAGTCCTCAAAATCCTACAGGAACATGACTTATACCTTAAACTGGAGAAGTGTGCTTTCTGTCAAATGTCCATCAGCTATCTAGGCATACATATATCCCAAGGGTGCATATCAATGGACTCTGACAAACTAGTAGGCATAACACAGTGGCCAACTCCTAGCAATGTCACTAAAGTTCAAGCCTTCTTAGGCTTTTGTAACTTCTACAGATGATTCATACACCAATATTCCCATCTGGCCCGACCATTGTTCAATCTAACCAAGAAGGATCACCCATTTCATTGGGGACCTGAGGAGGAAAAGGCCTTCCACATCCTCATTGAGGCATTCACAAAAGCACCCATCTTAGTGCTACCAGACCACTCCTGACCATTTTGCTTGATCTGTGATGCAAGTGACTTTGCAGTTGGCGCCATTTTAGAACAACTGGACGAACTAAACCGGTACCACCCAGTTGCATACTTCTCCAAATCATTGGACCCAGCTCAGAGGAACTATATGATCTATGACAAGGAACTTCTAGTGATAGTTTTCTCCCTTTGGCACTTCCAACATTGTTACGAACCAAAGCCAGGCCCTGGCTGTAGATTGTCCCATTTCACTCAAGAGAGACCTCTCTCACTTTGCATTGCCAACTCCCTTCCATTTTCTGGGCTACCCCTCCTGCAGTACAAGATATCGCTATTGCAAAGGCACTATAACACGACCAGGCACCCATTTCCTAATCGGGTAATCATCGCGTGGCAGCCACATGGTCACCCAGCCACCAGGAACCTGAAACAGCAGCACCAACTCTTAGAAACTGTTGCATAACTCGTCTGACATCATCAAGGCTCCAATGACATCATGGCTGACTGAGCAACTCCACAGTGACCTCATAGGCTCACTAAGCACTCCACAGTGACATCATAATGATGTCATCGCTCCACAATGATCAGTAATGCACTCAGTAAGCCTGAAACTTGACACAAGCAAGTTTATGCCTCTATAGTCCTATTGGATGGTACCAAAGGGTCTAGAATAGTTCCAGTTCTTTGTAATCGACTCTGTACACTGTATATAAGTCCCAATAAAGCATGGCAGTTGTCAGACTGTCCCATTTGTGATACTCTCATCTTCCTGGGTACTCCCTGTGACTGCTCAGTCTAAGGATTCCCCTTGCATCCAAGGTACTCTTCAACAACCACCTTGTTTAAAGCCCCCTCGCTACACTGGCCTCCAGCCTTTGCCTCTGTCTCTTGCAACACCTACCAGTCCCCATCTGGTACCTCCTCGTCGTTTGGCTCATCCTCTTGTTCAATGCCGCCTTCACCACGTACCATCTGTTCTGACCCTTGCCCACCTGCTCCTGAGTCCTTAGTGATCAGCAGTATGTGTCTTGACAAACATTACTTAGAGGGAGCTAAACACCCAGTAGAGTTGTGGACAGACAACAACAACCTCATGTACTTCATGACAAAGCAAAAGCTCACCCGACGACAAGCTTGATGGGCTTTACTACTTAGTGCATTCAATTTCCACATTATACACCACCTGGGAACCCAAAACAAACCAGACGGTCTGTCCAGGTGGCCAGACTATAAAGAGGGGATGCATGAAAATGATGCAAAGGTCCTGCTGGACCAACAATGTTTTAAGATCAGAGCAACCCAATCATCCACAACAGAACCCATTGGGGACTTTGAACTCAGAAAACATTTACGCTCTAGTAAGGAGTATGACCCAGAGGTCAAAACAGCCTTGGAAACCATCCTAAAGAATGGCTCCCATTGCCTTACAAAAGGCTTACAGGACTGGAACCTAGAGGATGGACTGATCCTCTTCAAAGGGAAAGTCTATGTCCCCAAGTCAGATGCACTGATGTGTACAGTCCTCAAAGTACACCATGATTCCTTAGCCACCAGCCACCCAGGTCAATGGAAGACCTATGAACTGATAAGTTGTAACTACTGGTGGCCAGGGATGCTAACATTTGTCAAAAGCTATGTGGATGGTTGCACTATATGCCAAAGCACAAAGAACCACCCAGCAACTACCATGCCTCTAGTTGCTATCACCCCTGCAGGCAAGATATGCAATAGTATTACTATGGACTTCATTGTCGACCTACCCATCTCTCAAGGGTATGACAGCCTACTAGTGGTTGTGGACCGCTTTAGTAAAGCTGCCATCATTTCCCCATGTCATAAGACCATTACTGCAGAAGACACTGCCTCACTAATCATGAACAATGTGTGGAGGCGAGTGAGACTACCAACTCAAATTATTTCTGACAAAGGTCCTGTCACAGGAACTAGCCGTGTCAGTTCGCAAGTGTAAAGACAAGTTGATAGTAGAGATGTGTTCAAGAAATGGGCCAGTTTTCGTGTATAAGAGTAAGGATCCCTGCAGCGGTCAAAGTGTTTTATGCTAAACAGGTTATGGCCAATAGACCCTTCCTAGTACGACTCAGTCCGTTGAGAAGCTAGGGTAAGTTGATAATGGGATAGACTAGGGCTGGTTCCACTAGCTATATGCATTCAAGTCCATTGGGGACCTTGAACAATGCAGAGAGAGTAGAGGAAGGTAGGTCTTAAAGGAGGAGAGCTCTTCTCAGGGAGTGAAGAGAGACTCTTAGGGGAGGAAGGGAGAGGCAAAGAGTAGATGGTGGATGGTGTGTGTGTGTGAAGAGTTGATGAAATGGAGAGGTGGTTGTGGTTTGAGGATTAGGAGCGAAGTGGGTTGCAGGCAAATATGTTGGACAAGAGTAGGTTGGATTCTACAAGAGACCAAGCTTAGAGCTTTGGTCACAAAGTACTGAGCTTATATATACAGGAGAAGCACAGCAATAGCTGCACTTTGACTGTGCTACTAGTATAGTAAGAGTCATAATAAGTAGGAGTCATAAGAATGAGGCCACGAATGAGTCAGAACCAAGTGACTGTACTGCACAGTAAGTGCACAGCATTGCACAATTGGAACTAAGAAGTGAATATAAATGGAAAGAGAACCAAACAAAGGGAAAGTAACAGCAATCCAGTGTTACCTGGACGTGTATGGATCACATGATAACACAGAAGGGATCACAAGACATAAGAGATCACAAGACCAGTAAGTAAAGGGACGTATGAAAGCAAGCAGTCCATAGCGAAAGGTAAAAAGTAAACATAAAAGGAAAATGGTATAACAGGTCCCCAATTCACAGCCAAAGTCACCCAGGAACTATGGAGGAAACTGAACATCAAGTACTCCCTTAGTGCATACCACCTGCAGTCAGATGGAGAAACAGAAAGAGTCAACCAAGAACTAGAACATTACTTGCAAATTTTCTGTAATCACCAACAGGCCAACTGGGCTGAACTAGTCCCATTCATGGAGTTTGCTCATAATGCATGTACCCACAGCGCTACCCACAAAGCCCCCTTCGAAATATGGTATGGCTTCAACCCAACATTTGCCCCCCCTCTTAGTTTCAATACCAAGTTCCCTTCTGTCCTTGAATGCCTGCAACAACTAAACCAACTCAGAGAGGACGTCACAGCTTCTCTCCAGTATGCCACAGCATTGATGGGACAACCCAGTTCCCATTTCCCCAAGAACCAATTCAACACAGGAGAACTAGTCTGGCTAGAAGCCACTAATCTGAAGACAATGCACCCAAAAGCTAAGATAGCCCCCCAACAGTACAGACCTTTCAAGGTCGTCACCTCATACCTGGTCAACATACACCTGGAACTACCAAAGACATGGAGAATACACCCTGTTTTCCATAATTCTCTGATTAAGCCCTATAAAGAGACCACTGCCCATGGCCCCAACTTCAAACAAACCCTGCCTACTGTAATAGAAGGGGAGGAACAGTATGAAGTGGATAAGATCCTAGCCTCAAGACATTCCCCAAACTATAGAGGTATTCAATACCTGGTTCAATGGAAAGGGTACCCTGTGGCAGAGAACACTTGGGAGCCCACATCTAACCTAGTCAAAGCCAAAGAGGCTGTGAAGGTCTTTCACCGGCTGTACCCAACAATGCCCAAGCCCAAATAACATAGTTGCAGGAGCAACTAGATCATAAAGAGAGGATGAATGTCATGAACAACAAAAGGGGTGAGTAGAGGTGTCCACAATATCATGCGTGCATTGTCGCATGAGTGATTCTTGGCACAATTGACATACAGCAAGTGTCATGAACCATTCTCCGGAGAGGGCCCTTGAAGGACCCTTCCTTATAGGAGGAAACCCAGCCTCTATGGTGTCACCCTGTTCACTTGAGCAAAACGGGTGAGTAGAGGTGTCCACAATATCGCACGTGCATTGTCGCGCGAGCAATTCTCGGCACAATTGACATACAGCAAGCCCCACTTAAAGGAAACCCTTTTAGCAATAAAAGACAATACTAGGACCTTCCTAGGGACCCTTTAGGACGACTATAAGTGCTCTACAATAGACACTAACACAGTACCAAAGACCCTGCAACACGTTATTAGACTAACTCTAATAACCATAGAATGAACTATAAGGCAATACTAGGGACCTTAATAGAAATATTAGGGTCGACTTTAAGGATTCTAATAGAACTACAGTGACCCAAAAAACTGTTCAAATATTTTGTACATTTTCATTGTATTAACCATATCTAGAGAACCACTGCAGCTGATAACATGTTAGTGGGCTTGTTTTAAAGCTCTACATCATAGCTTTGTAATGAAATACTATATATACTATGAACATAATTATGTAAGAAGATATAAGGTATGTCTTCCAGTGTATCCATTTGAACAGTTTTTTTGCCTTGGTATCTAAATAGGGTATATGCCAAAAATTAGGAGTTTGTGTATCCTCCATTTGCTTTGAACACCTCTTCCACCCTCCTAGGCATACTTTCTATCAAATTCTGCACAACAGTTTGATCAATGGCCTCCCATTCCAGCTGTGTGCGCTCCCAAAGTTCATTGATTCCCTTAGGGGGTGTTGGATAAGCTGCAAGCTTCTTTTTGAGATGAGCCCAAAGATGCTCAATAGGATTGAGGTCTGGAGATTGAGCTGGCCAGTCCATGACCTGAATTCTGTGGTCTTGGAACCAAGATGTGGCAATGCAGCCCCACAACATCAAGGAACCTCCTCCATGTTTGACTGTTGGCTGAACAAGGCGTTCAGAAAGGTGCTCTCCTCTTTTTTTCCAAGCCCATTTCTTGCCATCTGAGCCCATACGATTGATTTTGGTCTCATCTGACCAAATTACCCTCTTCCAGTCCTCCACAGTCCAGTATAGGTACTTTTCTGCAAAGTCCTTTCTGGCCCTATAGTGACTTGGTTTAAGGTAAGGCCTCTTCTTCTTTGTAACTGCCTTCAAGCCTGCCTTGTTAAGGTAGTTTCGAATGGTCTGATTGGAGATAGTGGACTCTTTGATGACCTCCAACCTTCTAGCAACCTGAGGAGCAGTATCTGCTTCTCCAGAGCTAAGAAGGCGTGTGGCAAAGCGGATGTCAAGGTTAGAGAGCTTGGAAGGACGACCTCCAGAGGACTTTGGAAGGTCAGGAAGGTATTTCTGGCGAATGTTGGTGATTGAACCAATGCTTCTGTGTGCTGCCTTGGCAATGTTACAAACTGAATGGTTGGCCTGGAGAAGGGAGATGATGTAGTTGACTTCATGAGGAAGAAGAGACTTCATGATGTTGTTGGTGAAGAAGAAGCAGCTGTTTTGGCTTATTTGCACATGGTTTGAGTTTATTATAGGTCACATGACCTCCATGTTCAATTTTAGCCCTCTGGGGAAAGAATATGAATCTTAATCTGAGAAATAATGAATTCACTTACCAAGGCCAAAAAACTGTTCAAATGGGTACACCAGCAGACATACCTTATATATTCCTAAATAATTATGCTTATGCTGTATAAAGTATACCATTACAAAGCTATGATGTAGAGCTTGAAAACAAACCTAGTTACATATTATTAGCTGCAGTGGTTCTCTAGATATGGTCAATACAATGAAAATGTACAAAACATTTGAATGGTTTTTTGGGTCACTGTATACAAGAGGCCTTATAGAATAACACTATTCCCCTAATCAGACTACAAGTCCTCAAATGACCGGCCCTAAACTAACTAACAGGAAATGAATCAGGTGTTTGCATGTGTACTAAAAGCAGTGAACACGTGGACAGTGAAGGCTCTTACTCATCAAAAGGAGCCTTCTTACTCAGCAGCTTACTGAGCATGACTGAGCATGCTCAGTAAGCATACTCCGACTCCTTACTCATCACTCCAAGGTGCTTGATAACAAGGTTATAACTTGTTCCCTATTTAGCAGTTCTCTTGTAGTATATAAGCGCTCAATAAAGTAGCGGACAGTCCTCAGACTGTCCATTTGTTTATGGCACTCTCCATTCCTGGGATACTCCTTTAAGGACCATCCCCTTGTGACTATCCTGGCCTCTTCTCTGCATGACTGTTCTACTCTCACAGTAACAGTACCTCTCTGGTATTTGTTACTACTCTGGACTCTACTCCTTGCCCACGCTGTCTTGGACGTCTATCGACTCGTCTTCGAGCTTATCCCTCGCTCTTGAACTGGATAGTTCAACAGTGAGTCTTGACAGCAAGCCCCACTTAGTGGCAACCCTTTTAGCTGTTGAGATCTGCACTGCCCAGAGTCTCAGGTGTGTTGTGATATGATCACAACTCGGATGCGTTGACACGTCGGATCACCTGGACCAGGCATCACCAGCTCAGCTCATACGCTGCAGCACTGTGTTAGTTACACTGATAGAGTGATTTAGGACAATAGGTAGCTACTTACAACTGATCCTCAGACTTACTTAGTGATCCGTGATGGTAGTTAACTGTACTGCATCCAGTGGTGGTCTCAGGTACTTAAGAATGCCACAAAGTATGTAGATCACTTCAGTTTTGTGTCAACCAAACTGAAGTGAGTATTTACACTATGATATCTTATCTCACAGTACTGACGATGCATTGTAGCTATTGTCTGATAGGTACATTATTTATATCAGTTTTGTGTCAACCAAACTGAACTATTGTCTGATAGATCTGCCTGCGAATCTTATCATCTGCTGCTATCTAATCACACATACTGCGTCTATCTTCAACAGGTTATGGGCCCTGCCCATATCTAAAATCCACAGAGATCACCACACACTGTTTATTCCTATAACACCTCCCTTCCCCACAAACCTCTGTTATCAGATGACATCTTACTCCCTTGGCCCCTGGAACCAAAGGATTGACGCTGCACGCAGTTACATCACACATCAAAGATACTGATTTGATCTCTAATTGATCTGGCTACAATTGCTCCGCTGGTCCAGATTGGCAATTCACCTTATTACATCATATGGCACCCATATTCACTATCCCCTTGGGAATGCCCCTGGAGATCTTAGATTCATCAAATTGGACTACTTGGTCATTTCGCTTCGAGGCCATTATCCGAATAAATGGTTTCCAGGCGTCATCTTATCGATACAAAGCCCTCTGGAGATAGCACTTGGGATGTTGAAGAAGACATACTGTTAGGTGTCTTCCAGCTCCATCTCCAGAAAGATATATACGCAGAGATAAGCTGATAACACCAAGTTTAACACCTGTAAACTCAAGTGGGAACAACTTATGATTACTTGCATCGGTGTTGGATCTATGTCCCTACATAACTCTTGGACCGCCCTCACGCATTTTGATCTAGATGACACCAGCCCGATGTTCCCACAACTACAGAAATTGAATGATACTAGGATCAATCTTCAGAACAATGACATGCCCATCACCGATCTCCAATTCAGTCTCACTCTAATTCAGGCACTACCCAGCTCTTACTCTGGTCTTACGCAAGCTATCCTCGGCTCTAATCTTCCAAACAAGCTTTCCCCGAAAGCCATTCAGGAACACATTCTCAATGAAGAGAGTCGTTGGGCTGGCTCCTCCACTTCCCTTAACAAAGTTGTTCCAGTCAAGAAACAGTACAATAAAAACAAAATAAAATGTTATTATTGCAAGAAAGCTGGTCACAAGAGTCCTGAGTGCCAGAAGAAGAAAAAGGATGAGGAGGAGAAGGTGACGAAAGAGAGAGAGTCTGGTGCTGACACTAACAGAAAGGTCAACACCCACATAGTAGAGACTACTGCTACAATTACGGAGATCTCAGATGATGAAAATGACATTCACATTTCCCTTTACTCAGCGACTAGATCACGCTGGATGATTGACTCAGGAGCCACCCATCACATCAGTCCATTCCGGACCAACTTCATCACCTACGCTCCAGCCACCGGATCAGTTAACCTCGGAGGTCACGCTATCATCAAGCAGATTGGGACCGGATCTGTATCCGTCCTACCGTCTGGAGGCATTGGGAAGTTTCCATTAACCCTCACCTGATGTCATGCATGTTCCGGAAGCTGACATGCGCTACTTCTCAGTCAGCGTGTTGCTCCAAAGGGGGGGGACATATCACTTTTACTCAGAACGGATGCCAAATCTACTACAAAGATCAGAAAGTCGCGCAAGGATACCTGGAGAATAACCTATTCTATATTGACTTCTCATCTCTGGCCCTACACAGCGCAAGCGGGGGTGCTACCGCTTAATATCTGGCATCAGCGCATGGGACATATGTCCTCACATGCGCTAATCAAATACGCTCATTCCGTCAAGGGAATCTCGCTTAGTTCAGCAGATCGTGATCAGTCACCTTGCCCAGGGTGTGAACTCGGCAAACAGATGCTGACTTCCTTTCCTGGCTTCGCCTAAGCGATCGGATCAGCGTCTAGAGATCGTGCATACTGACTTAGCCGGTCCGATGCAGACCCGGTCTATCCGAGGTGCAACTTATTGGGCAATGTTTATTGACGACTACTCCCGTTATGGGGTAGTGTACCTCCTCAAAAGTAAAGATCAGTGTGCTGATGCGTTCAAAAAATATCTCAGTGTGGTCAGAAAACCAGACCAATGATAAGATCAAAGCACTACACTCGGATCGCGGAGGGGAGTACTTGTCCAGTGCCCTCAGATCGGTCTTAGATCAAAAGGGAATTGAGCATAGATTGACAATGCCAGGGTCACCACAGCAGAATGGTGTAGCGGAGAGATGGAACCGGACCCTCGAAGACAAGATGCGCGCTATGCTACACAGCGCCGGTCTTACTCTGGGGTTCTGGGAGCTTGCTACTGACGCAGCAGTCCATATCTACAATCGCACTCCTACACGTGTTCTCCATTGGAACACACCTCACTCAGTCTGGACGGATGGACAAGTTCCGGACATTTCCTATTTTCGCGTCTTTGGATGTAAGGCGTATGTACACATGCCTGCTAACAAACGGAAGAAGCTCGATCCAAGATCAGTCGAGATGATTTTTGTTGGGTACGAGTCTGGATCTAAGGGTTACCAACTCTGGAATCAATCCACCCGAAAGCTGTTCTTATCGCGTGATGTCACTTTCAATGAGCGCATACTGCCTGCTAGGGGAGACCTTACTGACACTCCTCCTCCTGCACAACCCTTGGTCTTCACGGGACCGGTTTCTCTCACTGCCCCACTTCTGCATGAACCGGATGGCTGCAGACTTAGTCCTGCACCTCCAGAAACCCCACTAGATCCCAATACACCTAATTCACTTTACCTTACCCTCCCACTCAGCCCTTTCCACATACTCTGCCGCGCCGCATTCAGCCTGTGCGCCAAGTCCGCTTGTGCCAGCCTCACTCAGCATTGCCGGGACCATCCTTTGGTCCACCGCGTCTGCCCTCACCTAGGCATCTTTGCCCTAATCCGCGTCCTAATCCTAGATTTCTCACTTCTAACGCAAACGTGGGGGGGCACCTATCACATATGGCACTATTAGCGACGGCAGAGGCGATCACTCCGGCTATGTTTCGGGAAGCGATGTCCTCGGACTCTGCCGATCAATCGAGAACCGCGTGTCAATATGAAATTGATGCACTCGCTAAGAATGGTACCTGGGAGCTTGTAGATCTGCCACCGGGCCGCAAGGCCGTGCGATCTTGATGGGTGTTTGCACGCAAATCTGATGGTAGATTTCACACGCGTTTAGTCGCAAAGGGGTTCACCCAAGTGGAGGGGATTGATTATGATGAAACTTTCTCACCAGTTGCCAGATTTGAGTCTTTGAGACTACTCCTAGCATTGGCCGTGCTAAAGGATTGGGAGATCCATCAAATGGACGTCAAATCAGTGTTCCTTAATGGCACACTGGAGGAAGAGATCTACATGGAGCAACCACAAGGTGTCATCACTCCGGACCAAAAAGACAAAGTCTGTTGGTTAAAGAAGGCTTGCTATGGCCTCAAACAAGCCTCGCGCGCATGGAACTTACAGTTTCATGGAGTTCTCACTGGGCTTGGCTTCACGTGCACGCACTCAGATGCTGGGGTTTATCATCGCCAAGACATGGGGGGAACCATAATCATTATCCTCTATGTCGATGATGTCACCATCTTAGGCGATTCACTCCCACTGATTGCAGACATTAAGAATTCATTGTCCATGCGCTATGAAATGACTGATCTAGGCGAGATCGACTCCTATCTTGGGATTTGTGTTACACGTGATCGCTTGGCTAAGCGACTAGACATTGATCAATCTAGGTACATCTCAGAGATCGTCAATCACTTCGGGATGGCGGATTCCAATCCGGTCCACACTCCGCTGCCCTCCAGGGCAGATGTCCACTTGGTCAAGCACTCCGGGGAGGCAATGCCTGATGAAATAAAGCATTTTCAACACATCATTGGCAGCCTTCTCTATGTGCAGATCGGGACATGACCAGATATATCATTTGCAGTGTCTCGACTTGCCCAATACTCATCCAATCCCTCATTGCATCATCTATGCCTTGCCAAATACGTACTATCTTATCTTAACAGCACTTCAGATCTAAAGCTGCATTATAATGGCACGCACGATACCGGATTACACGGGTACTCCGACTCTAGCCTCAGAGACAATGCAGATGACTACTGTTCCACCTCGGGCTATGTCTTCCTACTTTCCAGCGCTGCGATCTCCTGGACCTCACGCAAACAGAAGACTGTTGCCCAAAGTACCACTCAAGCCAAATATATGGCTTTAGCCGACGCAGCTAATCAAGCCGCGTGGTATCGGAGCTTCTTCTCTGAGATTGGCTATCAGATCTCCGATCCAATTCCACTTCATGGTGATAACAAAGGCGCCGTCGACCTCGCGCTCAACCCAGTCACCAGAAGACGGTTGAAGCATATCCCTATCAAGCATCACGCCATCCACCAATACATTGAGGATGGACTGATCACACTTATCCATACTCCCACAGGAGAGATGCTTGCAGATGGTCTCACCAAGCCGCATACTCACGTGCTGCTCCGGACCTTTGTCAATGGGTTGGGTCTTAATTGATCTAATCTACTGACTGTCTTAATCATGGGGGGATGTTGAGATCTGCACTGCCCAGAGTCTCAGGTGTGTTGTGATATAATCACAACTCAGATGCATTGACGTGTCGGATCACCTGGACTGGGCATCACCGGCTCAGCTCATACGCTGCAGCACACGTTAGTTACACTGATAGAGTGATTTAGGACAATTGGTAGCTACTTACAATTGATCCTCGGACTTACTTAGTGATCTGTGATGGTAGTTAACTGTACTGCATGTTGAAGCAGATGGGTGCAGGTTATGATAACAGCGATAAGATCCTTAAGATCTATCAAAAGATATTTCAGTATTGTGTAAGACAAGACTATAATTCAGTAATACCTATCAAAAGATATCTACAACGCATGATTAGATGCGAGAGATAAGATAGGAAACAGTAAGTACTCACTTCAGTATTGTGTAAGACAAGACTGAAGTGATCTATCAAAATACGACGCTCTTAAGTACTCCAGAGCATCTCTAAGTACACTGCAGGTAGCTACCATCAATAAGAAACAAAGATCATACAAGGATCAGTCGTTAGTAGCTACCGATTGTCATCAATTAACTTATCATTGTAAGTAACGCAGATCTCAGCATATGAGCTGAGCCAGTGATGCCCGGTCCGTGTAACCAACGCGTCAATGCGTCTGAGCTGTGATTACATCACAACGTCCCAGGGTAGTGGTAACACACCAAATCAATGATGATCTCAACACTGCATCCAGTGGCAGTCTCAGGTACTTAAGAACACCACAAAGTACATAGATCACTTCAGTTTTGTGTCAACCAAACTGAAGTGAGTATTTACACTATGATATCTTATCTCACAGTACTGACGACGCGTTGTAGCTATTGTCTGATAGGTACATTACTTATATCAGTTTTGTGTCAACCAAACTGAACTATTGTCTGATAGATCTGCCTGTGATCTTATCATCTGCTGCTATCAAATCACACATACTGCGTCTATCTTCAACATTAGCAATAAAGAACAGTATTATAGCCTCTCTAAGGACCCTTTAGGACGACTCTAAGTGCTCTACAAGAGGCACTAACAAGACACTAAAAGCCCTACAACATGTTATTAGACTAACTCTAATAACCTTAGAATGAACTATAAAGCAATACTAAGGACCTTAATAGAAGTATTAGGGTTGACTCTAAGGACCCTAATAGAACTATATAAAGGGCCTTATAGACAACTCTATTCCCTGAACCAAACTACAAGTCCTCAAATGACCAGCCCTAAACTAACTAACAGCAAATGAATCAGGTGCTTTGCATGTGCACTAAAGCAGTGAACACATGGATGGTAGAGGCTCTTACTCATCAAGGAGAGCCTTCTTACTCAGCAGCTTACTGAGCATGACTGAGCATGCTCAGTAAGTGTACTCCATTTTCTTACTCATCTGTTAATTGTGCTTGATAACAAGGTTATGACTTGCTCCCTATTTAGCAGTTCTCTTGTAGTATATAAGTGCTCAATAAAGTAGTGGACAGTCTGAAGACTGTCCATTTGTATATGGCACTCTCTACCCATGGGATACTCCTTTAAGGACCATCCCCTTGTGATCATTCTGGCCTCTTCCCTGTGTAACTTCTCGATACTACCAGTAAACATACCTCTTTGGTACTTGGTACTGCTTTGGACCCTACTTCTTGCTCACACCATCTTGGACATCTATTGACTTGTCTTTGAATGTATCCCTCACTCTTGAACTGGATTGTTCAACAGTGAGTCTTGACAGTAAGGAATTAGTTGGTCACTGATAAGGGTCTTTTTATACATCAGGTCATCCAGCTGAAGCGGAGTAGAATTCTTTTAGGAGCTCCAGGGCATTGAGGTCATGGTAATCAACCCATGAGTTGTCTGATGTAGGGTAGCCTTTCCAATGTACAAGGTATTAAAGTTTATGTGTCTGCCCAAATCTTCTAGTGTCTAGAATTGCTTTGATCTTGTATTCTTCTTCACTTTCAATGATTGGAGGAGGGTATGTAAACAGCATGCTGTATTCCTCTGTTTCTATGTATGGAAGGAGTAGGTTGACATGGATAACATCATGTATTTTCATTGATGGCAGAAGTTGAAGTTGATAGGCAACTTTGAAAATTTCTTTCTGATCAGAAAGGGTCCATATCTTTTAGGCATTAGTTTGCATGTCCCTCGTGTTTTGAGATTTTTTGCTTCTAGCCATACGAGGGTTCCCTCTTTCATTTCCAGGATGTCTGGTTGCAGGGGTTGCTGTTTTCATTCTAGGAGTTGTTGTGCATCCTCTCTTGCCTCTTTCAGTCATTTGAGTCGATTGATCAAAGAAGGCACATTGTTGCCTCAAGGTTGATGCTAATCTGGGGTTTGAATCCCATGAGGAGTTCATGTGGTGATTGACATGATGTTTCATGTCTCCAAGAGTTGTGCATGTATTTGGCTAAGGGGAGTAGTTTTGCCCAGGAATGGGGGTGAGTCATGGTCCAGGGTCTTAGGTATTGCTCTAGCCAAGCATTCATTCATTCTGTCTGTCCATCAGTTTAGGGGTGGAACATGGTGGACATGTTTTGTTTGATGCCTAGATTTTTACACATGGCTTAAGAGAAGATTGATGCAAATTGAGTGTCTCTGACAGAGATGATTCTCTTGGGAATTCCAAACCATTGCATGAGATGTTTCAAGTACTTGTGTGCAATGCCTGGTCCATTGATCGTTTTATTACATGGGATGAATTTTGTTGCTTTAGAACATCCTTGATCAATGATGGTGAGAATGCTGTTGAATCCTTCTGATTTGGGTAGATCTGTGATAAAGTCCATTGATATGTATTGGAAGGGACCTTGTTCTATGTGTGTGTTGAGTGGGAAGGTCATGGCCTTTTTTCTAGTGTAAGGCAAGTTGTGAGCTTGGGCATGGACCAGGCCAATCTGGCAAACGCCGACCAAGTGGCACACACACTGGCCACAAGAGCCAAGTCAAGCTCAACAGTTGAACCATAGACACGTGGCCCATCATTTTTCTCCCTCCATCTCACCACACACACAAATGCCTCTATACCCTCTGTCATTGGCCTTCGACATGCCCACCCTCTCCATCGCCTCCAGAGCCGCTACTGCTCACACCCAATTGCATGCTCACCTGCCATTGCCTCACCAGGCAAAAAGCTCACAATGCCTTAAACCTGGCCAACCACCCCTGCACAGCACCTCTGCCTCACCAACTAGTGTCTGCCTGTCGCCACCAGTAACACCCATATACCCTTTTCCAGTATTTACCCGCTCTCTCAGACCTGAACATACCATACTTACTTCCTCCAAGACTCTCTCTACCATTCTTTCAAGCTTAGTTCATTACACGTGTTGTCTCAACACTGCAATTTCCAAAAAGCACATTCACTCATACCCGACTCACGCATACGTACTATATCTCATTAGGAATCATTTCAACCCCCTTTTGCCCTAGGATTGCGCGATGATGCCTCACATCCAACAATACATAGAAAACTGAATGTTTCAGAATACCATACCCCTCCCTTTAGCACAACCGCCTCAGGCTATGCTCGATCTAGTATTATACCATCCTGCTCCACCCCTGGCCACCCATGTATTTAAACCGCCTTCGTCCTGAGGACAAGGGCAGAAATAGTTAGAAGGTGAATCCACCGAAGAGTGTTGTGGTTCGTCCCCTCCTTACTTTCACGTGACTTCTCTCTTGCACCCTCTTCCCACTTTCTCATCTATCCGATCACCTGGAGTGCACTGTTGCCTCTCAATAGGAAGGTTTTCATCTCTCAGAACCAGGAACGTATCTCTCCCTTCAATGTCCCTGGTATCATTTGTCCCCCACTCTGACCTCAGTCTGGTCAACTGCCACCATTGTGCTCTCGGCCTTGTCAACTCCATTGACCCCATTCTTTGCCTTGTAGCATCAACCCTGACCTCGCCAACTTTGACATTCCGCCTATCATCTCAGTCAACTCCAGCCACCGACTCCTTGGACATGCTCACCATCATCACCCCTCCCGTCATACCAGCCACCACCGCCGCTAGCTCACCAACTATGAGATTAACGTGGCCTCCAACCCTGGTCTTGCATCCTGTCCCTCCGGAATCTTGGATCCACCTATCACCATTCAACGCCTCAGGCCCTGTCCTGCCATCCACCACCATCGCAAAACAAATCCACTCTTAGGCCTGACGCCACTTACCATCATGACCGCACTGTAATTCTTGCCTGCTATATCTACCTTCATCTCGTCTGTCCACCTGGGACTGACCTTAAGTCACTCATCTATCCTTGCCATTCTGCCATTGCCCCATCACTTGCTATCATTGCTTCTGGGTTTCCACCTTTCGGCCCCTGCTGCCTGTAACCTGTTCCCCATGTGTGTCACCTTCCCTGCCCTTCTCTCTCTCACTCTTCCCTCTTGTGTCCATCCTTTCCTTTCTCAACTACAAGTCACACTGTCCCCTTGGGTGAACATGAACTTCTCGCAGCACAGGCAGGCATGCACACTGCCTTACACTAGGTATATTGGTTTTGGACTCTTGACATTTGGCACATCCTTTGGCATATTGTTCTACAAATTGTCATAGTCTAGGCCCTTTGTAGTGTTGTTTGATTAAGATTAAGTTCCAGGTGTTGGCTATTCCAGGGTGTCCTGCAAAGGGGGTATCATGGAACTGTCTGAGAATTTCTCATTGTTCATCAGGTTTGTCTGGTAGGTAGATTTTTTTTATGAAACTTTTGGGTGGAAGTAAGGTGGTTTTTTGTTCCTCTACCCCCTTGCTAAGGTCTTTATGATGAGAAAGTGTGTTGGCAATTGTGTGGGTATGTCCTGGGATGTGTTCCATAGTGATGTTAAAGTCTTGCATGTATTGCATCCATCTGGCTTGTCATCCTGTCAATTTTTGTGGTTCTTTGAAATAGGTGAGGTTCTTGTGGTCTGTTCTTAATCTGTCTGGTTTGTCAGCTCCTAAAAAGAATGGCTGTCCACTTTTTAATCCAAAGATTATGGCTGCTAATTCCTTGTCATGTGCATTGTAATTTCTTTCCACATCTAGTAACATTCAGGAGTAATATGCTATTGGATGTAGGCTGTCTTCATTTTCTTGAGATTTGACCCACTCCTATGGCAAATCCTCATGCATCAGTATCTAGGATGAATTGTCTTGTCCAGTCTGGGGTGCAGAGTACTGGATATGATACACATGTTTCCTTCAGAATTTGGAAGGCCTGTTCTTCTTTTGCTGTCCATTCCCATTGTTTGTTTTTCTTTGTTAGGTTGTTTAATGGTCTGGCCTTTATAGAGAAATTGGGTATGAAGTTGTGATAGAAGTTGCAGAATCCTAGGAAACTTCTGACTTCCTTTAATGTTGTTGGGGTTGGCCAGTCTTTGATTCCTTTGACTTTGACAGGGTCCATAGTTATTTTCCCTTCTCCTATGATAACTCCAAGGTATTTGACCTTTCTCTTGTGGAATTGACATTTTTCTGGTTTGAGATAGAGGTCATGTTGTTTTAATTTAGATAGGATGTGGTTAACCTTTTGTGTGTGTTCCATCTCATTATTCTCTGTTGCAATGATAATGTCATCCATATAAATTTTGAGCCATTCTTGTGCAAGCTCTTCCTAAAAGATGTCATCCATCATAGTCTGGAAGGTGGCCAGGGAGTTGGTCAGTCCAAAGAACATCACAGTTGGTTCAAACAGTCTGTTGCTGGTTTTGAAGGCTGCTTTCCATTTGTCTCCTTCTTTAATCTGGATGTTATTATAGCCCCATCTGATGTCAAATTTGGTGAAAGGTTCTTTCCCTGCCAGGGTGTGGATGAGTTCTGGAATTAATGGTAACAGGTATACATTGGGTATCATCCATTTATCTAAATTTCTATAGTCCTGTACCGGTTGGAATTTGCCATCTTTCTTTTTTATGAGAAAGAATCTGCTGGCATAAGATGAGTTGGACCTTCTGTTTTGTTTGAGTTGTAAGTTTTGTTCAAGGAATTTTCCCCTGTTCTTCCTTTTCTTTGGGAAAGAGGGGGTATACTCTGCAATTAATTGTTGTGGGGGTGTCTGATCTTAGGTCAATGGCATGGTCCCATTTTCTAGGTCCAGGGAATCTTTCCAACTCTTGTTCCATAAAGACTTGTCCATATTTGTGGTATTGGTGGGGGACCATTTCTTGCCAGGTTCTGGGTTTCTCTTTCATTTGAGTTTCAGCTAATTGTTGAGCTATGGTAATGGTAGTTTTCTGTATTTGAGTTTGTAACCACAGTTCATCGCCTTCTTCCCAATCAGTTAAGACTTTTATCCATTCTGGTGTTTCTTGTTTTCCTAATAAGGTGATTCTCCCCATCATTGTCCCTTTGGACCAGTTTATTCTGGGATTAACTGATTCCAAGAATGGATATCCTAGGATCATGTCATCTTGTCCTATATCTGCAACCAGGAATTGGTGTACATGTTTTTGCCTTAGTAGTTTTAATTTCAAATCTACTGCTTGGGTGAGTTTTCCTAAACAATTGAGAGTTCTGTCAATGTTTTTGACATTTCTGGCCAAGGGCAGTTCTCTGGTTTGTAGACACAGTTCTTTCACTAGTTTGAGGGACATAAAACATTCTGTGGCCCCACTGTCTATCAGGGCTTTCTTTTCGGCTTTGTTTGGTCCAATGTAAATAGTAGTCATCACTGATATTGATTTTGTTACAAACCAAGGCCAGGCCCTGGCCATATATTGTTCTACTTTACTCAAGAGAGACCGCTCTCACTTTGCTTTGCTGTCACACTTCCATTTTCTGGGCTATCCCTCCTGTGGTACAAGATATCGCTATTGCAAAGGCACTATAACACGACCAGGCACCCATTTCCTAATTGGGTAATCATTGCAGTGGCAGCCACATGGCCACTCAGCCACCAAGAACCCGAAACAGCGGCATGAATTCCTACAAACTGTTGCATAACTCATATGATGTCATCTAGGCTCCAATGACATCATGGCTCACTGAGCAACTCCCTAATGACCTCATCAACTCACTAAGTGCTCCACAGTGACATCATAAGAATGTCATCACTCCACAGTGATCAGTAATGCGCTCAGTAAGCCTGAAACCTGACACAAGCGAGTTTATGCCTCTGTAGTCCTATTGGATGGTACCAAGGAGTCTAGAATAGTTCCTGTCCTTTGTAATTGACCCTGTATACAGTATATAAGCCCCAATGTAGCATGGCAGTCGTCAGACTGTCCATTTGTGATACTCTCATCTTCCTGGGTACGCCCCTGCGACTGCTCAGTTTAAAGTCTTCCCTCATCCTCAAGGTACTCTTAAACAACCGCCTTGTCTAAAGTCCCTCGCTACACTGGCCTCTACCCTTTGCCTTTGTCTCTTGCAACATCTACCAGTACCCCTTTGGTATCTCCTCATTGTTTGGCTCATCCTCCTGTTCAACACTGTTTACACCATGTACTATCTGTTCCGACCCTTGCCCACCTGCTCCTGAGTCCTTAGTGATCAGCAGTACATGTCTTGACAGATTTTCTTTGAGACTTATATGTTGGATCAATATTTAAAGCTCAAGCAATGACTGTCATGCTCAAGCATCTGAAAAATCCTCTTCTCCATCGTTTCCATTGTCCATGAGGGCCTTGATAAAGGCTTCTCTGTCTTCCATGGAGAGTGCCTTCACCATCTTCACTAGTTTGATGATAGTATCTTCTTCAACAACTTCTATGATTGGGGATTCAGAAGTGGTGTTGACATTAGTGATGCACGCATGTGTTGTGTTGTGTTTCAGTTTCATCAGACAGTCATGGGCCAAGTGTCCTTGAAGTGAACACTGAAAGCATTGTCCTTCTTCTTGATGTTTCTGCTTTTCAGCCTCAGTGGTGGCCTTGCATGCAGTGCTGGCAGTGGTGTCCATTGTGTTCGGATTGCATGGAGGAAGGCATGGGTGTGCAGGTGTCATGTTGCTTTGATTGTTCCCATGGTTAGTCCAGTTTGAATTTGCTAAGCAGCCCCAGGGTCAATTGTTCTGGAATTGGGTTTGATTTTGCCCACATGTACTGGAGTGATTGGATAGAATTGTGCATTTGTGCATCCAGACTCTGTGGTGTTTCTGTGCTGCCATGACCCAGTCTTGAAATGAAGTTGGGTCTTCGAGGCTGAGGCATGACTCAATCAGGCTTCATGGGAGTCCCCAGGCAAAAAGCCTCATGACAGTTGGCTTGTCAACATCAAGCCCTGCATGTCTGGCTAATAGTTGGAATTCAGACACATAGTTGTCAAGGAGGCTGTCCTTGATCTTTAGTTCCTTAAGGCAGTCTTGAGCTTTCTCATGTTCCATGTATTTGGTGAAGGTGTGGCAGAATTGTTGCCACATAGCCTCCCATGTGGTGAGTTCAAGTGGGATGTTTGTTGGGTCATTTTGAACGTCCTTGAGCCACTGGTCCATCGCTTTGAGCCAGCCTTCTACATTGGGTCCTTTTAGAAGAGAAAGAAAATAGGCACACTTCTTAATAGGGTCTCTAGCAATCTTGCTGTCATGGTTCATGGACAAGAACCAATTGAACGTGATGAGAAATGTGTGTGTTTGCGCACGGTCTCTGTTGAAGAAGTCAGGGAGAATTCCATTGAGCTTTCTGTTGTCAGAGCCTTGCATGTGGTGGTCATGGTTGGTGCATGTGTCATAGTCATCTGGATTGGGGTCAGGACTTGGGGGTTGCATTCTGTGTCCTCTGAACCCCATGAACGAAGCACAGGGAGGTGCTTGCCCCATTCTGGATGATGCAGGTTGTGGATGAGGGGGGTTGGGATCAATGGTGGCAACAAAAATGCTTGTCGTTGTCATTGGTTCAAGCTCCATTGGAGTGTTGGTGGGTGGTGCAGGTCCAGGTGTTGGAGCACAGCTCGGGGCTTTCAAACTGGGGAGGGTTCTCCTGAATTAATGAGCTGCTGAAGATTGATCCCTTTGAGGGGGTTTTGAGCAAGGTGGAAGGCTGAGCAAGTGATGTGCATTGCCTCCCATGTCATTCCACATCTCATAACTTCAAACCACAAGCTGTAGATGTGGCTTAGGGCTACTTTGGTATTCCTCCAGGTGGCATAATATCATGTTCAGGGTATGCCATTGGTGCCTACAGTAAGAAAGTCAAGGCCGTCATTGAACATAGTCATACTAGGGACATTCTTCTCCTGATCTGGGGGTAGCTCAAAGGGGCACTTGAGGGCTGCCAGTCCTTCTGTGGATGGTTTGCTCAGTCCCTTGTATCTCCAATCTTGGATGGTGGTCATATTGGAAGAGAATCAATATGTTTTGTAGGTGTGTGGTTTGGGGTTGAGGGTTCAGAGGGGATAAGCTTGTTCTAATGTCACCGACTGGGGGCAGTGTTGCTAACAAATTGTTTCACATGTGGGATGTGTGCACTGAGTTGAGTGAGAACAAGAAGTTCCCATGGAGATTGGGGGTCTCAGTGATAACAATGCCAAGGCAATTGTGTACCACAGAAGAGAAGGACAATGGATAAGCCTTCGCATTCAAAGACTCAATGATTTGAGAGAGGAGGTTCTGAGACATTTGCTTGATTACTTGCAAGCCTACAAGTCTGAAGCAAATTCCAGTGATTGTTATGAACCAAGGCCAAGTCCTGGCCGAAGATTGTCCTATTTTACTCAAGAAGAACCTCTCTCACTTTGCATTGCCGACTCCCTTCCATTTTCTGGGCTATCCCCCCTGCGGTACAAGATATTGCTATTGCAAAGGCACTATAACACGACCAGGCACCAGTTTCCTAATCGGGTAATCATCGCGTGGCAGCCACATGGCCACTCAGCCACCATGGACCCGAAACAGTGGCACAAACTCTTAGAAACTGTTGCATAAATCATCTGACATCATCAAGGCTCCAATGACATCATGGCTGACTGAGCGACTCCGCAGTGACCTCATAGGCTCACTAAACGCTCCACAGTGACATCATAATGATGTCATCGCTCCACAATGATCAGTAATGCGCTCAGTAAGCCTGAAAGTTGACACAAGCAAGTTTATGCCTCTGTAGTCCTATTGGATGGTACCAAAGAGTCTAGAATAGTCCCAGTGCTTTGTAATCGACCCTGTATACTGTATATAAGCCCCAATGAAGCATGGCAGTCGTCAGACTGTCCATTTGTGATACTCTCATCTTCCTGGGTACTCCTCTGTGACCGCTCAGTCTAAAGATTCCCCTCGCTTCCAAGGTACTCTTCAATGACCGCCTTGTTTAAAGTCCCCTCACTACACTGGCCTCCAGCCTTCGCCTTTGTCTCTTGCAACATCTACCAGTCCCCATCTGGTACCTCCTCGTTGTTTGGCTCGTCCTCTTGTTCAACGCCGCCTTCGCCGCGTATCATCTGTTCCGACCCTTGCCCACCTGCTCCTGAGTCCACACGGATCAGCAGTACGTGTCTTGACAGTGATATTTCACAAGAGAACAAGCTTAGGGCTTGTTCTCATCAAGAAGTGGGTTTATATACATCAAGGCTACCTATACCAAATAGGGTCCTCAAGGGAACAGCAAGGCAATCCAGAGGGAACATGCTAGAACATGATGGTAAACACAAGTCAAGGTAAAGAGTCATCAGCCACAAGTTAAACATGAGTTTT
>JAGFNK010000338.1:0-57536 GCA_025769875.1 Russula earlei
CTGTTCACACGAGCAAAAGGGGTGAGTAGAGGTGTCCACAATATCGCGCGTGCATTGTTGCGCGAGTGATTCTCGGCACAATCGACATACAGCAAGCCCCACTTAATGGCAACCCTTCTAACAATAAAGAACAGTATTAGGGCCCTTCTAGGGACCCTTTAGGACGACTCTAGGTGCTCTACAATGGGTACTAACCTGGTATCAAAGACTCTACAAAGCGTTATTAGACCAACTCTAATAACTGAAGAATGAACTATAAGGCAATACTAAGGACCTTAATAGAAGTATTAGGGTCGACTCTAAGGACCCTAATAGAACTATATAAGGGCCTTACAAGATAACACTATTCCCTAACCAAACTCCAAGTCCTCAAATGACCAGCCCTAAACTAACTAACAGGAAAGGAATCAGGTGCTCGCACATGCACTAGATCAGCAAACACGTGGACAATGAAAGCTCTTACTCAGCAGCTTACTGAGCATGACTGAGCATGCTCAGTAAGCGCACTCTGACTTCTTACTCAGCACTCTATTGTGCTTGATAACAAGGTTATGACTTGTTCTCCATTTGGCAGTTCTCTTGTAGTATATAAGCGCTCAATAAAGTAGCGGACAGTCCTCAGACTGTCCATTTGTTTATGGCACTCTCCATTCCTGGGATACTCCTTTAAGGACCGTCCCCTTGTGACTATCCTGGCCTCCTCTCTGGGTGATTGCCCTACTCTCATGGTAACCATGCCTCTCTGGTATCTGTTACTACTCTGGACTCTACTCCTTGCCCACGCCATCTTGGACATCTATCGACTCGTCTTTGAGCTTATCCCTCGCTCTTGAACTGGATAGTTCAACAGTGAGTCTTGACATCCAGGGTCATGGAGGTTTTTGAGTGCCTGTGCCACATCGAAATGGAAAGGATAGTCCTCGACTAGGAGGTGGAGGTCAGAGGCGGTGGTGGAGGGATGTGGGGCAGAAATGACAGGTAGGGCGATGAGTTTCTCTCTGTAAGCAGGTTCCCCTCAACCCATAGTCCCTAAAAGCATGGGTTTGTCATTCCATAGGGCAACTTGTAAGTAAGGTAGTAGGCATTGCTGCCCATTGACATTGATATAAAAAGGGGGAATGTGCATATATGGTTTGTAGACAAACCAAGGGGGTCCAGGGTGAGTGGGGTCTGCTTCAGTAGGGGTAGGTGAAGGACTTCCTTTGCGGATGGCAAGTGGGTTAAGGGTGGTGGTAAGGTCTTTGAGTTCAGCCTCATTGGGGACAATGAATGTATGCTGATTGATGATGTGTTGTATAACTTTGGGTGAAAGGGGCTCTTGTTTAACAGTAGGGGAAGGGGTAAGAATGGGTAAGGGGGATGAAGGGGGAGCTGGGGAAGACATTGGGGTATTGTAGGTGGAAGTAGCGTGTTTATGATGCCAAGCCGACCACTCTGAAGGGGTGGGGGTATTTATGGAGGCTGATTGTATAATATGATTCCATATCAAATCTGTAAGTACTGCTCTTTGTATGGATAGATGAAATTCTGAGAAACAGGGGTCCATCATGAGAAGTTGAAAGCTGCGGAAGTCACCAGGGGAGAAAAATTCTGGAAAAGAGTTGTTCCCTGGTGGCTATATTGAAGATAGTGTGTCCGCAGTTGGGAATAGTGGGGTCATTAACTGAATAGGAAGGGGGGTTACATGAATTAACTTGGGGAAGTAATGTATGTTGTTGTATCATAAGTTCTTGGAATTGATGTTCCAAGTCATCTAGGTTTTCACCTAAGTGATGAGATTCTGTGGGATTGGAGTTAGTGGTTGACATAACATGGAGTTTAGTGGGTTGTTGCAGATGAAAGATGGTGATGGCATCCTGGGCATTTTTAGAGAGAGGTTCCCAGGTATCCTCTGCTGTGGAGTATCCTTTCCACCAAACTCTATACTGGAGTCAGTTTCTATGGAGACATTGAGTGGTAATCTTTTCTACCTCATATTCTCCCGAGAGAAGGTCAGGAGGAGGTTTGGGGAAGTTAGGACCATGTTTGGCAGTTTCAGTGACTGGGGAAAGAAGGGAGGCATGAAACACATTATGGATACTCCATTGGGGGGGAAGGCGAAGTTGGTAGACAACATGGGAAATCTTCTTGGTGATGACAAAAGGTCTGAACCATTTGGGATAGAACTGATGGGGGGTTTTTAGGTTAGTCCCTTCCAACCAAACCTTCTGTCCCTCTTCAAACCCTTTGAACTTAGTTTCTTTTACCCAGCTGGTTTGCACCTTTTTCATTGCTTCTTGAGCCAATTCTCGCATGTGTTTTAGGGCCTGGAGTTGTTCTTGAATTCCCGGGAGCTTGGATTTCAGTTGGGTGCCAAGTCCTTGTGGGTTGAAGCCAATGAGTAATTCGTAGGGGGTTCGTTTGGTGGTTGTAGACTTATGAGCGTTAAAGTGGTACTGAGCTATGGGAAGCCAGTGTACCCATTCTCCTTGTTTCTCTCCAGTATAGATGCAGAGATACATTTCCAGGGTTTGATTAGTTCTTTCGGATTGTCTGTTGGTTTGAGGGTGATAGGCAGTACTTAGATTTTGATTGATCCCCAGAATTCGAGAGACTTCTTTGAATAGGTCAGAGGTGAAGCAAGAATCATGATCGGAAATGATTTTGGAAGGGACCCCAGTCCAAGGGAAGGCATGTCATAAGAATAATTTAGCCATTTCCAGGGTTCCCATGTGTTTATGACACGGTATGAATATTGCCGCTTTGGTAGAGTCATGATTGGTGATGGTCATGATGGTGTTGTTCCCTTCTGACAGCAGGAGATTGATGATCCAGTCAATAGCTATGGTTTGAAACAGTTTCTGAAACTCAGGGGGAATCGGGTGAATTGGGGGATGAGTGGGGTGTGTGGAGGATTTGTTGGCCTGACAGGTGGTGCAACCCCGAATGTAGTCTTGGATGAAATAGCCCATTTTAGGCCACCAGAAGGATTCTTGGATCGAGTACAAGGTTTGGGCGTTTCTGGTATGTCCTCCAAGAATGCTGTCATGATACGTATGTAGAATCTTTCATAAGAGGGGTTCGGAATACGGCATGACCAATTTTTCATCTTTAAACAGCACACCAGTCTTCTTCTTGTAAATTGTATTTGACCTTCCACATGAGTAGGTCCAATCGTCGGCTCTTTTGCTCCTTCAAGACTTGCTCATACAGGTCTTCCATGTGGAGTGTGCGAATGAAGAGTTTGTCAGGAAGTGCTGTGACGTTTTGGTTGTCTCCTGACCTATCATTGTGGTCAGGTCGTCGTGAGAGAGCATCTGTGCAATTAGACATTCCAGGTTTGTGGTGGATTTCGAAATGATAATCTGCTAGTGTGGAAATGTAACCTGCAATTCTTTGATTAATTTTATGGGGGAGTTGGTAGTGGGCAAGGTTGGCATGATTGGTAAAAATCTTGATGGGATGTTTTGTTCCAACCAATAGGTACCGCCAGTGTTGGAGTGCGAGAATCAAGGCTAGGAATTCCCTATCCCAAACTGGGTAGTTTCTTTCTGCTTCATTGAATGCGTGTGACATGTTGCCAATCATTTTCCTTTTTCCTCTTGGGTCCTTTTGAAATAGGATCGCTCTGGTAGCTGTTACGAACCAAGGCCAAGTCCTGACCATAGATGGTCCTATTTCACTCAAGAGAGACCTCTCTCATTTTGCACTACCAACTCCCTTCCAGTTTTCTGGGCTACCCCCCCCTGCAGTGCAAGATATCGCTATTGCAAAGACACTATAACTCGACCAGACACCCGTTTCCCAATCGGGTAATCATCGCGTGGCAGCCACATGGCCACCCAGCCACCAAGGACCCGAAACAGCGGCACAAACTCTTAGAAACTGTTGCATAAATCATCTGACGTCATCCAGGCTCCAATGACATCATAGCTGACTGAGCAACTCCACAGTGACCTCATAGGCTCACTAAGCGCTCCACAGTGACATCATAATGATGTCATCGCTCCACAATGCTCAGTAATGCGCTCAGTAAGCCGGAAACTTGACACAAGCAAGTTTATGCCTCTGTAGTCCTATTGGATGGTACCAAAGAGTCTAGAATAGTCCCAGGTCTTTGTAATCGACCCTGTACACTGTATATAAGCCCCAATGAAGCATGGCAGTCAGTCAGACTGTCCATTTGTGATACTCTCATCATTCCTGGGTACTCCCCTGCGACCGCTCAGTTTAAAGACTCCCCTCGTCCCCAAGGTACTCTTTCACGACCGCCTTGTTTAAAGCCCCCTCGCTGCACTGGCTTCTAACCTTTGCCTCTGCCTCCAGTTACACGTACCAGTCCCCATCTGGTATATCTTAGTCATTTGGCTTGTCCTCTTGTTCAACGCCGCCTACGCTGCGTACCATCTGTTCTGACCCTTGCCCACCTGCTTCTGAGTCCATACGGATCAGCAGTACGTGTCTTGACAGTAGCGAATTGTGAGGCATCAGTTTCTAATTCATATGGGAGGTTGGGGTTGGCGGTGTAAAGTTCAGGGTCATCACAGACTGCCAATATCAGAGTTTCCAGGGTGTTCATCACTTTGGGGGTCCAGAAAAAGGGGGTTCCCTTCTTGATTGTGGAGAAAATGGGGTGAGCTATTTTAGCAAAACCTTGGATGAACGGTCGTTGGTAATTCAGGGCGCCCATGATTTGTTGAACTTGTTTCAGATTGTTGGGGGGTCTTGGCCAGTTTTTGAGGCCGTCCATTTTGACTGGGTCGATTTTGAGGGTTCCTTGATTGATCTGGAAGCCCAAGAAGTCAATTTCTCTTTGTTCAAAGGCACATTTGGATGCCTTTAAAAAATAAGAGTCCCTTTTGAGGAGGTCGAGGAATTTGTGTGTGATCTGTTGGTGAAGGTGCTCTTCTCCTGACCCCATGGCTATTGCCATGTCGTCTAGATAGTTGCAGGTGTTTTCAGGGTATTTGAGGAGCCAGGGTCTGAGAGTATGGTTCATTGCTTGCTGGAAGGCTGCCGGGGCATTGGTGAAACTGAACCCCATCACTATAGGGATGAACATGCCAAACTGGGTTTTGAAGGCCCCCTTGTGTCGGTCTTCCAGGTGAATTAGGATGTTGTTATAACCAGCTCTAACATCGAACTTGCTAAAAGTGGTCTTGCCTCTTAATCGATGTAACTGTTCTTCCATGTTTGGTAGGGCATGGTAATCAGGAATTGTGGTGTTATTGAGTTTTCGGTAGTCTACTACCATTCGTGGAGCAGTGCCATCCTTCTTTTGGACAAAGAAAACAGGGGATACAAAGTCTGAGATGCCATCTTTGATAAAACCTTTGGCTAGGTCTTCTTGTATTTGTCTTGACAATTCTTGTTTCTTGTTCTGGGGGAGGGGGTAAGTTTGGCAATCAAGGAACTTGGGGGTGTCGGGTTTCAGGGTGATTCTAAAGTCAAGTTCTCCTCGACTGGGTGGGAGTCACTTGGCTGCTTCTTCTGAGAAGACCTTTTGATGATGTGAATATTCTGTGGGAATGGCAGTTGTTCTTATTTGTGCAATTCAAATCTTTGGTGGGTTTGTCAATGGTACAGGGGTGAGAAGGACTCCTAAATGGTTTCTAAGGTGACTGGTGCTCCAGTTGATGAGGGGGTTTATTGCTTTCAGGAAGGGGTAGCTGAGGATCATTCTATCTTCTCCCAAGTTGGTAACATAAAAGGTGAGAAGTTGGGTGGTAGGGCTGTGTTGTATAGTCATATGAGCATAATGGGTTAGTGCTCCTCCTTGATTATTGGTACCGTCCACATTGATAATAGGTCTGGGGGTTCTGAGGGTTCAAAGTGGGATTTGTAATTTTCCCACAATTCCTTGGCTGATGAAGTTTTCTGTCACTCCACTGTCTAAGAGCACTTGACCAGTCTTTCCATTTGTTGTGATCATAAAAGGAACTTTCATTGAGTTTTCTTTATGTTGAACAATGGTATCTATTTGGGCCTCCATGCCAACTGTTGCACTTTGGCCTAGAGAAAATCCTCTTTAAGGATGAGATCCCAAATTTTGGCTCACTCTTCAGCTGGCAGGGCCTTCATGCAGGCTACCATGGAAGCTGGTTCTTCTTCTTTAGGTGGTTCTGAAGTTGGCTTGGTGGTGCGAGCTTTGGAGGTGGTGGGAATTGTATTTTTGGGGCATTCCCAGCTGAGGTGGCCTTTCTCCCTGCAACGGAAGCAACACCCTTCTTTTGCCAATTGTTTCCTTTCTTCTTCAGTGAGCTTCTTAAAGTTGGACTTGGCAGTGTCCACTTGCATTTGGTCAGGGTGATGGGACTTGTGTTCTGAAGGGGAGTGTGTAGTCTTCTTTCCTTTGAATTTCTCCCTGATAGTGATGAATCATTGGTGTTGTCTCCTGGCTTCCTCCTTCCATTCCTGGAGAGTGGTAGGCCAGGTGTCCCTGTTCAGGATTGCACAGTAGAGTCCACTTTTAAGTCCATTCTTGAAACTCTCAATGGCGATTATGTCCGTCTCCGGCCATCCTGTCTTGGTAAAAAGTTGTTCAAAGGTGGAGATGTAGTCATCAAGGGAATCTTTCATTTCAAGTTTGACAAGAGCTGCTTGGGCGTCTTCCTTTTCTGCTGTGTTGGTAAATTTGAACGTAAAATCAGTGATGAAATTGGTCCACAAGACTTCATCATTTCAGTTGACAGGATTCTGGGCCCTAGTTATTTTTTCTCTGAGGGCTGACACCTGTGAATTTACCCAGTCTTCCACTTTTTCCCCTTGAATGTAGGAGAGGGCTAAGATGACCCTTTTGGAGGGGTCCCTCATAACTGCTTTGTCATCATTGAGTCCCCAGTAAAGGTTGAACTCCATGATGAATCATTTGGTTTTGTTTCTTTCTCCTGTGAAGACTGTGGGTTCTTTGCCACTAAGGGACCCATTGATTCCTTGGATGGCTTGTGGTGCTATGATTGGTTGTGCAGCAACTTGGGGGGCTGGGGCAGCTTGTGGGACTTGTGCTGCCATAGTAAGTTCTGGGGGTTCTGGGGATTCTGAGGGTGTTTGGGGTTCTGGGGCCTCAGGTAGTGTCTGAGGTTCAGTGGTGTTTCCTGATTCAGGCAGGTTGCCTTCTGTGGAAGAGGCTTCTGATTCTGATGGGGGTTCATAAAGAGGGTCATCTTCCCTTCAGAAGCCTAGTCCAAGGCTATTTTGTATGAGTTCTAAGTCCTGATGAGTGTAGAGCTGTCCTCTTCTGAGTTGTAGCTTGAACCAACGGTTGTTGATAAATTCAACTGGTAATTCTTTGTTGTTTTCAGTGGTGACATAGCAGAGAAAGGTGTGGAAGCTGTCCCAAGTGGCAGTTCCAATAACGTGTTGGGGGAGATCTGGTGAGGATCTAGGTTGGATGCGGACCCAGTGATTTGGTGGTAGTTCAAGGTTGATCTCCAGAATGGAGTAAGAGAAAGCTTAGCTTGTGCTACAGCATCACGGCCGCTGGAGCATTAGCTCAGGGTTCAGTGGGGCCAAGTCCCTGTGACTTGGTTCGAGGGTTCAGTGCGGCCAGCTCAAAGAGACCGGATCAAGGGTTTAGCGTCTCAAGACTAAGTCAGATAATGGCTCAGCCCACAGACAGAGTCAATCTTCTGGTTTCTCAGAAGAGGAAGACGATGAGAGAGAGACAGAGGAGGAAGAGGAACACAAGAGTTCCTTGAGGTGTGCTCAGGTCAAGCAGAGTGTAGGCCAGCACAAGCAAGTTGTGGTTGAGAGAGGATACAGGGCAAGGGATGTGACAGGAAATGGGACAAAGCTAAGCTTGGGGCATTCCTCAGCTTTTACAGGCGCTTAAATACTGTATGTAGCGAGGCTGTACAGTACTATATGCGGAACAATAGATAAAACTGAGCCAGTAGCAGAAAGGGATCAGACAATAGAAGAAACATGACAGGTGAAACAATAAGGGACCATCAGCATCAAGAGATGAAATGGTAACCAAGGGGATGAGGGTGAAAGTAAAGAAGAATAAAAGTAGTTAGGGACGAACTGAAAGAGGGATAGATCATAACACTTGAACATCTTTACAATTCAGAAAATAAATATAATCATTTAATGATTAGAATAAATTACTTGATAACATACTCAAAATGGAAATTGTGGCATAACAGAGGGTCAACATCGTGCCATGCTCTTCCACTGCAATGATGCCCAAGCCACATCCTGCTCCCTTGCACCTCTGCCATCCTGCTAGCAACAGACATCACACCCTTGCAATTGTGATGAGGATGCCCTCTCAGCAAATCAGCACCACACAAAGGCTGAACAGCCCCACCAACACCACTCCCTCATCACCTGACTCACCTCCATCATCCTGCCAACACATGCCATGTGACTGCTGATCCCCTTTGCGCATGCGTTCTCCTGGCAAACTGACGCACATGAGGGCCAAACGGTCCCGCCCAACACCACTCCCTCACCTTCATCATCTCACCTTCAATGCATGCTGTGCCATCATGTGCACGCCCTCCTGACAAATTGATACACCACATGAAGGCCAAATGGCCCCACCTAATGCCACTCCCTCACTGCCTCTATCATGCCAGCACATGCTGCATGATTGTGATTGCCTTTGTGAGCATGTTCTCCCGACAAACTGGTGAACCCCAAAATGAAGGCTGAATGGTCTGCCTAATGCCACCCTCAATGTCACTGAGCAGTGTTCTGGCTTTCAGGTGCTTTCTTTATTTTTCCCTTTCTTTTCTTCTTTTTTCTTCCTTTTTTTTTTCTTCATGTTCTTGCCTCTGGTCTAGTGTATGCAGGACTGCCCTGGTGGGCCTCTTGGAATCCAAATCATCGCAATGCACAGTGGAGACAACACTCCATGTGCTGCAGCTGCTCCCCCAGCACCTGCATGCTCACCACACGCGCAATCTTATGTGCTTGACCCCCCCTCCATCATCCCACCCATAATACATGTCGTGCCATTACAATGGCCTTTGCACATGCTCACCCACCTCTGGCTAGGCTTTTCTCTTTATTTTTATTTTTTTCCTTTTCTTTTAGCTACTTGACTTTGGTCTATAAACATGTATGTATGAGTAGGCTAGTCTATAATAATAGAACCTGAGTTCTATCATTCTGTGTGTCCCTGCATGCATTCTTGGCCTTTAACAATAGTTTTTTTTAGTTTGGTTTTTTATTTATTATTCTTTTTGCTGTACTTAACTAAGAATTGTGTGTAATTATTACCTGCATTTGAAAACAATTGCAGAGTTGATGGGAATTGCCTTGAGGAGCCAAGTTGGTGGGGTGCTTGCCTTTTCTGGAGTGTGACACTTTTTGTGAAAAGACATCAACTAATTTCGCATCCCTGTGACACCCAAAACCACACTATTGGACTTTGTCAGCAGCAGAGTGGTGTTTGAACATCTCAACAATTCAAAAAATCAATATAATTATTTACTGTTGTTTTCACATGACCTTGCACTTGCTGTCACCGACTGGGGGCGGTGTCGTTGACAAATCAGTTCACGTGCGAGACGAGCGTAACGAGTCGAGCAAGACACTAAGTCTTCGTGAGTTTCGGGGATCTTGGAGACGATATTGCCAAGGCAAATATGTTCCGCGGAGAAGGAAAACTGTGAATAAGTCTTCGCGTTGAGAAGACTTATGAACAGTAGAAGTTTCAGACGATATGCTTGATATCTTGCAAGCCTACAAGTCCTGAAGTTCAAAATCCAGTGATATTTCACAGGAGAACAAGCTTAGGGCTTGTTCTCTCTTACAGGCAGGTTTATATAGACAGTGTATCCTATATCAAATAGTAGACACAAGGTAACGGTGCGGTAATCGAGACTAGGGCACGCTGGAAGGTGCTGGTACATGTGAGGCTGAGTGAGTCATAAAACGCACAGGAATCGTGAGGTCTGTCTGGGTAGGCTTATCCGGTTGCTGGTCCGGTCCGAAGAGCCGGTTCTTGTGACACTTGCCATTTTTGGATGTCACTTCAAGTGCAAAATTAAAACTGCTATATCTCAACATTTTCTCAACAGATTGCCTTGAAACTTTTACAGTAGAACCTTATATACTGTATCTAGGTGCAGCTAAAATATGGGAGCCTAAGGCCAATGATACCAACTGAGAATTCTTGAACTTCGAACTTGAACTTGAATTTCGGGATTTTCCAAGAGTGACTGGTGTGACCAGTGTGATATAAGTGACATGGCATATATGATAGACTAATAGGTTTTTTTTAAATATGAGTTTTTATTTGCTTGTGATTTGCATATTTGCATATTGTGATTGCAGCCACAACTGGGAACTGACTCAGTCTGCTGTGTCCACTGAATGTTGCCAAGGCATACTGTATGGCCCAGATCCATGCATGCAGAGTGAGTGATTTTTGAAGAGGAAATGGAAATTTTTTTTTTGAAAAAGACACTATTTGATAACATGTTCTGTGCAGTCCCTCTGAATTCTCTGATACTGCTCCCACATGTCATCAGCAACTTTATCTTGCCTGATATTTGCTTGCTCCCTCTCATGCTGCATCACAGGGCCTGTTCCAAGTTCACCAGCCAGTGCTTCCTCTTCTTGTGTGTCCATCTGGAGGTCAGCCACTTCGTTTTCAAAGGTGCCAATCTCCCTAGAGTCATATGTGCAAATAAGATTGTGAAGTGCTGCAAGCGCACATGGGACACGTGCTTGAACTCCCATGTCATACTTGTGGGGTTGTGAAAGAATGTTGAAACACTGCTTGAGAATTCCAAAAATGCATTCAATGACATTGCAAGCTTGGGCATGACGCAAATTGAACAGCTCCTTGGGTGTGCATGGCCTAGGACAAACATCAGTAAGACAACTTGAAAATAATATGACAAAGACTCACCTTGTGCCAGCATGGCCCCATTCAGCTAGATGGTACTGCACACCTTAATAAGGGGTGAGAAGTACATCTGACAAGGCAAAACCCACATCACCAAGATAATACTTCCCCCTTGGGACACAAAGATCAGAATGACATGCTGCATGAAAAAGTGTCGCATCAGCAGTGGAACCCTCCCAACCAGTCAGCAGGTAGGTGAAGCGGAGGTCGAGTGAGCATCCCACAAGGCAGTTCTGCATGAGACCTCCTTTGCAGTTCCTTGCTGCATCATGCTCTGCAGCATTGGCAAAACAGTTGATATGTGTACCATTGATAGCACCCAGCACATCCTTGAGAAATGGAAAGAATTTGGGGTTGCTTTGGATAAAGGGGTGAGGGGGTGAATCAGCATCAGGAAGGTGCATGAATGTGGTGTAGAAAGGAGGGCTCGAGAGAACACCTAGAATTTTTTTTAAATACCTAGCTATCCATCAGAAGACATCTGAAAGAAACCTGAGAGATACTTACTTTGAAATGGTATGGGGTGACCACTGAAAATGCTCTCCAACATGTGTCAATGGCAGTCCTGTGACAGCTGTATAAAGGAAGATAGCAATTTGTTCTTTGACTTGGATGTGTCATTTGGGCATCATGAGCAAGGGAGGGGACAACAACAGGGGACAAAGCAAGCAACTTTTTGACAGAAATCTTGTTTGGCACATCACATGTAATTTCACATATGTGAAATATTTATTTGGATACACATACATGACACAACAACACAAATCATTGCTTATGCTTCTCCACCAGATTACATATGTATCCACATGCAAACTCACATGATGACTCCACGGATATGAGTGTGAGATAGCCATCCACCTCTCTGATGCTGCAACTGGCAAACAGGGATAATGCTGGGACAATATCATCAGTTGGCAACCAAGAACCATTTGTCATATCCTTGATATCACTGGCAAGGTGTTGGACTGCCAGTGTCCGATGTGCGTACTCAGGAAGTGCCAAAAGTCCAGGTATGGTATCACCTGCAAGTGTGGGTGTGTAGCGAATGCTCAGTCTTAGTGTAGAAGACTATATTAAAGAGTGTTCTAACCTGTAGTGAATGCTAAAGAGTAATTAGTTACATGTGCAAAGTAAATGAGTGTGTGACTGACCTCAGTCTTATTGTAGAAGACTGAGGAATGAGAAAATTCCATAAAGTGAACTATATACATTTCCACTTATTTGTCACATGCCATGTGAGCACATGACTGACTTGTCATGCTGTGGTTGGCCACAACTCCAACAGGGTGCAGGTGTGGGTGTGAGTGTGGGTGTGAATTTAGGCATGGGTGGGGAGAGACCAAGAGAATGGACAGTTGAGTCAAAGACCTCACCAACTCTGTTCATGACCACTGTAATGCCCATGACAGCAGACACCATGGTGTCACCCTTCTGTTTTTTAGCTGAAGATCTTTTGGACATCAGGATATCATCAATGCAAGGTGATTTACACTTGTTGGTTACAAAGTCAAATGAGGTATTTGATGGTGAAGTCGATGCCCTCCTGCTGCTGCTGACTTGAGACAAATTGGGGGTCAGGTGAGCAGGAGTAGGTGGCTGGGATGGAGCATGCTCAGCACAAGGTATTGGCTGTTACGAACCAAGGCCAGGTCCTGGCCGTAGATTTTCCTCTTTCACTCAAGAGAGACCCCTCTCACTTTGCATTGCCGACTCCCTTCCATTTTCTGGGCTATCCCTCCTGCGGTACAAGATATTGCTATTGCAAAGGCACTATAACACGACTAGGCACCCGTTTCCTAATCGGGTAATCATCGCGTGGCAGCCACATGGCCACCCAACCACCAAGGACCCGAAACAGCGGCACAAACTCTTAGAAACTGTTGCATAAATCATCTGATGTCATCAAGGCTCCAATGACATCATAGCTGACTGAGCAACTCCACAGTGACCTCATAGGCTCACTAAGCACTCCACAGTGACATCATAATGATGTCATCGCTCCACAATGATCAGTAATGTGCTCAGTAAGCCTGAAACTTGACACAAGCAAGTTTATGCCTCTGTAGTCCTATTGGATGGTACCAAAGAGTCTAGAGTAGTCCCAGGCCTTTGTAATCGACCCTGTACACTGTATATAAGCCCCAATGAAACATGGCAGTCATCAGACTGTCCATTTGTGATACTCTCATCTTCCTGGGTACTCCCCTGCGACCGCTCAGTTTAAAGACTCTCCTCGCCTCCAAGGTACTCTTCAAACGACCGCCTTGTTTAAAGTCCTCTCGCTGCACTGGCCTCTGCTCTTCGCCTCTGCCTCCTGCAACACCTACCAGTCCCCATCTGGTACCTCCTTGTCGTTTGGCTCGTCCTCCTGTTCAACGCCGCCTTCGCTGCGTACCATCTGTTCCGACCCTTGCCCACCTGCTCCTGAGTCCTTAGTGATCAGCAGTATGTGTCTTGACATTGGCTGCGAAGCCTGGTACATGTGTTTGCCTTTAGTCTTTGTTCCTACAAGAGATTCCATGGCCTCACAATGTGGCCAGCCCTTGTGGTGGAACTTCTTGACTGCTGGTTTGTCCTACTAAAGTAAGATATTGTCAACAAATCAGCAGTTACAGACGCACTGCAACCAGCTCATCATACACTGCCTGATTTTGATTTTCTGCTGATATGTCCATTCCTGTCACATCATCCAAAACCACGCTGGACTTATTTTTGATCACTGAAATGGTGTCCCAGTCAGTCTTCATCTAGTTGAACAGTGTCAGTATTGAGGTGTAGTGAAAAGAGGAAACATGTACCCTTTGCCACTTTTGTCAAGACTCACTGTTGAACAATCCAGTTCAAGAGTGAGGTAGGAGCTTGGAGACAAGTTGACTGAGTTCGAGGACAAAGTTGGCAAAGAGCACAGTCCAAACAAGTAGCAAGTACCACAGAGGAACTGGTACTGGCTGTGAGAGATGGTCATGGAAAGTAAGGGCCAGGGTGTGCTAGATAGGGCAGTCCTAAAGGAGTACCCCCAGTAATAGAGTGCCGCAAATCAAATGGACAGTCTGAAGAATGTCCACTACTTTATTGAGCGCTTATACACTACAAGAGAACTGCCTAATAGGGAACAAGTCATAACCTTGTTATCAAGCACAATTGACAGATGAGTAAGAAGTCAGAGTATGCTTACTGAGCATGCTCAGTCATGCTCAGTAAGCTGCTGAGTAAGAAGGCTTCTACTGATGAGTAAGAGCCTTCACTGTCCACGTTTTTCACTGCTTTAGTACTTGTGCAAAGCACCTGATTTATTTACTGTTTGTTAGTTTAGGGCCTGTCATTTGAGGACTTGTAGTTTGGTTCAGGGAATAGAGTTGCCTATAAGGTCCCTTATATAGTTCCATTAGGGTCCTTAGAGTCGACCCTAATACTTCTATTAAGGTCCTTAGTATTGCCTTATAGTTCATTCTATGGTTATTAGAGTTAGTCTAATAACATGTTGTAGGGTCTTTAGTATCCTATTAGTGCCTTTTGTAGAGCACTTAGAGTCATCCTAAAGGGTCCTTAGAGAGGCTATAATACTGTCCTTTATTGCTAAAAGGGTTGCCACTAAGTGGGGCTTGCTGTATGTCAATTGTGCTGAGAATCGCTCATATGACAATGCATGCACAATATTGTGGACACCCCTACTCACCCCTTTTGCTCATGTGAACAGGGTGGTATCATAGAGGCTTGGTTTCCTCTACTAAGGAAGGGTCCTTCAAGGACCCTCTCCGAGAAATGGTTCATGACAGGCATGGGCAAGTAAGAGGAACCAGAGCAGTAACAGATACCAAAGAGGTACTGTTACTGGTAACATGGAGTAGTTGTGCAGAGAGGAAGCCAGTGGAACTAGAAGGAGTGGTCCTTAAGGAGTACCCCTGGGTGTGTAGAGTGCCACAAATCAAATGGACAGTCTGGAGACTGTCCAGTACTTTATTGAGTGCTTATATACTACAAGAAAGCTACTAAATAAGGGATGCATCATAACCTTGTTATCAATCACAATAGCTGGATGAGTAAGGCACCTGGGGGTGCTTGGTAAGCATGCTCAGTCATGCTTAGTAACCTGCTGAGTAAGGAGGCCTTCAGTGATGAGTAATAGTTCTTGGAGTTCATGTGATTGTCATATGAACTTCATGGTCTGTTTGCTGTACTTCAGGCTTACTAATATAGTTAGTAAACCTTGTCGACTCTTCTCTGGAGAGCAGGGCACATGGACCTCCATTTGAAAGTCTCCAGGTCAAGTTTTCATTTCATATGTTGAGTGGTTATCAGGGTTGAACCACTTTACTATAGTAAAGACTGGATAGCTCAATGGCTATGAGCGTTTGGTCTGGTCGGTTAGAGGTCCTGGGTTCAATCCTAGCAGTGGGCTATCTTTTGAGGTGACTTGGAGCTGAACTTGGCACTGTTGTCTTGTAAGTGTATAATGCTTGTTGTTTAGTCCCCTTTCAACAGAAGGCCATAGCTGGCTTCTGTAACAAGGGTTTTGGGTTCAATCCTGTGTAATGGACTATTATGTGAGATATAACTGGAGTCAATCTTGGCACTGTTGTCTTGCTTGTCAATAGTTGTATGCATTCCTTGTTAAGTCCCTTTGAAGTCCCATTAATAGGATGGACTCTTTGAGAGCATTCATGACAACTTTGTCTTGCATGAGCTCAGAGTTTTGAAGCCACCCTTCTTACAAGGGACCTAATTTGACTGGCCGCCTCATTGAAGACTTGATCCTTGAACATAGTGTTGGATGTCATTTGGTCCTTGTGCTCCAAGAGGAAGTTTGAGAACTTGGCTTCCTCCTCAGTCATCCATCTTGCCTTGATATCTGCTCAGGTTTCCTCTGCAGAGGAATCAGAGCTTCTTGAAAAGCAGGTCTGCATGGGAGGGGATGATCAGGATCAGGAAAAGAAAGTGTGGGGTGATGCCAAAGTGAAGGTGAAAAAGGTACTGACAAAGGGCTTGCACATCACATTACATGCAATTACACACAAATACATGAATATGCAAATATGCAAATCACAAGTGAATAAAAACTCATATTAAAAAAAAACCTATTGGTTTATCATATATGCTATGTCACTTATATCACACTGGTCACACCAGTCACTCTTGGAAAATCCCGAAATTCAAGTTCAAGTTCAAAGTTCAAGAATTCTCAGTTGGTATCATTGGCCCAATGTATCTTGCCACTCAACCATTTATATGCTGAGGATGTCGGTAATGCAACAGGTTCACATGGTCTGTGTAGACCACCACTTTGTGCTTTGCTCCCATGAGCAGGTGCCTCCAATGCTTTAAGGCTCGCACCATGGCTAAGAACTCTTTGTTCCATATGTTGTAGTTGTCACAGGAACTAGCCATGTCAGTTCTCAAGCCTGAAGACAAGTTTGATTCTAGAGGTGTGTCCAAAGGATGGGCTGGTTCCTGTTGTAATGAATAAGGATGTTACACCATTTTCCTTTTACGTTTACTTCTTACCTTTCACTATGGACTGCTTGCTTTCGTACGTCCCTTTACTTACTGGTCTTGTGATCTCTTACATCTTGTGATCCCTTCTGTGTTATCATGTGATCCATACACATCCAGGTAACACTGGATTGCTGTTACTTTCCCTTTGTTTGGTTCTCTTTCCATTTATATTCACTTCTTAGTTTTGACTGTGCAATGCTGCACACTTACTGTGCAGCACAGTTACTGTGCAGCACAGTTACTTGGTTCTGACTCATTTGTGGCCTCATTTCTATGACTCCTACTTATTATAACTCCTACTATACTAGTAGCACAGTCAAAGCGCAGCTAGTGCTGCGCTTCTCCTGTATATATAAGCTCAGTACTTTGTGACCAAAGCCCTAAGCTTGGTCTCTTGTAGAATCCAACCTACTCTTGTCCAACATATTCACCTGCAACCCACTTCACTCCTAATCCTCAAACCACATCCACCTCTCCATCTCACCAACTCTTCACACACACCAACTACCATCTACTCTACCTATCCCTTCCTTCCCTAAGAGTCTCTCTTCACTCCACTGAGAAGAGCTCTCCTCCTTTAAGACCTACCTTCCTCTACTCTCTCTGTGTTGTTCAAGGTCTCTGACAGACTTGAACACATACAGCTAGTGGAACCAGCCCTAGTCTATCCCCTTACAAACTTACCCTAGCTTCTCAACGGACCAAGTCATACTAGGAAGGGTCTATTGGCCATAACCTGTTTAGCATAAAACACTTCAACTGCTGCAGGGATCCTTACTCTCTATACATGGGAACCAGCCCATTTCTTGAACACATCTCTAATATCAACTTGTCTTCACACTTGAGAACTGACACAGCTCGTTACCATGACAAAGGATCCCTGCAGCAGTCAAAGTGTTTTATGCCAAACAGGTTATGGCCAATAGACCCTTCCTAGTACGACTCGGTCCATTGAGAAGCTAGGGTAAGTTGTAATGGGATAGACTAGGGCTGGTTCCACTAGCTATATGCACTCAGGAGCTCTGTTAACCTAAGCAATGCAAAGAGAAAGTGAGTAGATAGAGGTTTGAGGGAGAAGAGCTCTTCTCAGTAGAGTGAAGAGAGACTCTTAGGGAAGGAAGAGATAGGTAGAGTAGATGGTGGTTGGTGTTGTGTGTGAAGAGTTGGTGAGATGGATATGTGGATGTGGTTTGAGGATCAGGAGTGAAGTGGGTTGCAGGCAAATATGTTGGACAAGAGTAGGTTGGATTCTACAAGAGACCAAGCTTAGGGCTTTGGTCACAAAGTACTGAGCTTATATATACAGGAAACATGCAGCAATAGCTGCATTTTGACTGTGCTACTAGTATAGTAGGAGTCATAATAAGTAGGAGTCATAGAAATGAGGCCACGAATGAGTCAGAACCAAGTAACTGCGCTGCACAGTAAAGTGTGCAGCATTGCACAGTCAAAACTAAGAAGTGAATATAAATGGAAAGAGAACCAAACAAAGGGAAAGTAACAGCAATCCAGTGTTACCTGGACGTGTATGGATCACATGATAATGCAGAAGGGATCACAAGATGTAAGAGATCATGAGACCAGTAAGTAAAGGGACATATGAAAGCAAACAGTCCAGCAAAAGGTAAGAAGTAAACATAAAAGGAAAATGTTGTAACAGTAGTTCTTTTCTGCTTGTTTCAAGGCTGCAGAGAAGTAACCAATCAGCCTTCTCTTTCCTTGTTTGTCCTTCTGGAATAGTACTGCTCCAATAGCATAGTTGGACATGTCCACTTCCAATTCAAAAGCTTGCTCCTCATCAGGATGGAGCAGGATGGGGTCAGAAGATACTATCTGGATAAGTCATTCCAGAGCATCTTTGCATTCTTGAGTCCATTCAAATGGTACTCCTTTCTTTGTCAAGGCGATAATGGGTCAAGTGATCTGGCTGAACCCTTGGATAAAAACCCTATTGTAACTGAGGACTCCCATGACTTTGCACACTTCATGCACATCCTTGATTTCCCTAGGCCAGTCTGTGATTCCTCGGACCTTGGAGGCCTCAATCTTCATCTTCCCTTTATCTAAGTCCCAACCCAGCATGGTTAATTTCTGTTACGAACCAAGGCCAAGTCCTGACCATAGATGGTCCTATTTCACTCAAGAGAGACCTCTCTCATTTTGCATTACCAACTCCCTTCCGTTTTCTGGGCTTTCCCCTCTGCAGTGCAAGATATCGCTATTGCAAAGGCACTATAACTCGACCAGGCACCCGTTTCCTAATCGGGTAATCATCGCGTGGCAGCCACATGGCCACCCAGCCACCAAGGACCTGAAACAGTGGCACAAACTCTTAGAAACTGTTGCATAAATCATCTGACATCATCCAGGCTCCAATGACATCATAGCTGACCAAGCGACTCCACAATGACCTCATAGGCTCACTAAGCGCTCCACAGTGATATCATAATGATGTCATCGCTCCACAATGATCAGTAATGCGCTCAGTAAGCCTGAAACTTGACACAAGCAAGTTTATGCCTCTGTAGTCCTATTGGATGGTACCAAAGAGTCTAGAATAGTCCCAGGTCTTTGTAATCGACCCTGTACACTGTATATAAGCCCCAATGAAGCATGGCAGTCATCAGACTGTCCATTTGTGATACTCTCATCTTCCTGGGTACTCCCCTGTGACCGCTCAGTTTAAAGACTTCCCCGTCCCCAAGGTACTCTTTTACGACTGCCTTGTTTAAAGCCTCTCGCTGCACTGGCTTCTAACCTTCGCCTCTGCCTCCAGTTACACGTACCAGTCCCCATCTGGTATATCTTAGTCATTTGGCTCGTCCTCTTGTTCAACGCCGCCTACGCTGCGTACCATCTGTTCCAACCCTTGCCCACCTGCTCCTGAGTCCACACAGATCAGCAGTACGTGTCTTGACAATTTCCGCACCATGAACTGGCACTTCTTGGGTTTCAGGAAGTATGACTTCTTCTGCATTAGCATGAGTAGCTTGCTTATACATTGCTCGTGGATTTCTAGTTGTTCAGGACTGTCCCCTGTGGCAATTCCAAAGTCATCCAGATAGTTGACAGTGTATTCCACCCATCAGTCCAGCCAGTCACCAAAGTCTCTTCTCATCAGCCTAGTAAAGAAGGCTGGCACGTTCTTGAGCCCAAAGTACATGACATTGGGCAGGTATGTTCCATATGGCATCTTGAAGGCTGCTTTCCAGCAATCTCCTTCTGCCAATTGTATGTTATTGTATCCCCATCGTATGTCGAACTTGGAGAACACCTTCTTTCCTCAAAGCCTTTCCACCTCTTGTTCCAGATGTGGTAAAGGTTCATTGTCTCATCTGGTCCATTGATTTAGTTGTCAATAGTCCACAATGATTCTTTTCTCCTTGCTGTCCTTCTTGCCAATGAAGAACACTGGAGATGTATAGCTGGAAGGACCTGGAGTGATGTATCACTTTTCTACTTCATCAGCAAGAAATTTCTTGAGGTATTCTCATTCATCTTGTGTCATGGGGTACACTTTGCAGTTTAGCTCCTTTGGCACATCAGGTAGCAGTTCTATCTGCATATCTGGTTTCCTTGGGGGTGGGAACCTCTGGGATGTCTCTTCTGAGAAGACATCTGCAAAGCAGTGGAATTGCTTTGGGACATTGGCAAGGGGGTCCTCCTCTTCCTGAGGTTTGATCAATTGTTGGGCCCATCTCTGAGCAATAGTCATCTTCTGTATGTAAATTGCTTCCCCATTCTTCAATTGTCAACTTTCATCTCTTGCTTGCTTTTGAATATTTGCAACATAGAGATCCAGGTACTTGTATCGAGCAGTCTCAATTTGTACTGCTCCTTCCATCAGCTGTCCTTTCTTCCAGTTGATGGCAGGGTCAAATTCATATAGGAAGGGATATCCCAGAATGCCCTGATGTGTCCTTAAATTGGTGAGATAGATATTTTGTAAGCTCTCCTTCTCCTTGTATTGGACATGAAGCCAGCAATAGTGGGTGAGTTCCCCTTGCTTATTCTGAGTTCTGTCAACATTTCATACTACCATGGGTTCATGTAGTTCTTGTTTCCCAATCTTCAGCCTTTTCCAAGCTGAGTGATTGATGAAGTTCTCTGTTGCTCCACTGTCTAGTAGAGCAGATTCCTTGGCTGTTGTGTGTGCAGTGATGAAAGTGAATGGGATATTCATAGCATTCAGTCTTCTAATGTACACTTGCAACACACTATTCTTCCTAAGCCAGGCTGTTGACTTAGGTGTTCCTAAAAACCCTGTTCCATCAGTTCTTCCAGTAAGTCCTTCTTCTGTTTGGTGGACATCTTCTTTATGGATGCAGAGGAGGAGCTCTTGTTATAGGCAGGAGGGGGAGATGTGGATCATCCAGAGACAGTGCTAACATTTCCACTGTCCCCTGAGTCATCCTCTTTCTCTGTTTCCAGAGCTCAAGCCTTCCCTTTGTCCCTTGGGTTACTTGATTTCTTCTTGACTCTGTCCTTGTCAGGACAGTTCTGGCTAATGTGCCCTGCTTTCTTGCAGATGAAGCATTTTCCTTCTGCTAGCAGTTTCCTTTTCTCCTCTGTTAGAGGAGGACGACACTTGGTCCTTGCTGCATCAGTGGATACTGAGTCCACCTCCATAGCATTGGCATCTCTTTGGTTTCACCTTTTCCCAGCCTGTAGGGATTTCATGCAATTTTTCCTGGTGGTCAACAATCCACCTCCAGATCCAATATTAGCTTTCATGAGCTGGTCTCTGGCTTGTTCCTCCTTGGCAGCATTGATCCATGCTTGTAGATCATTGATGGCAGGTATGTCTCTGACTGGTCAATTGTAAATTCGTTGCACCAGCCAGGTGATCAGTCCAGCTTTATAGGCTTCAACTGCTCCTGGTGAGTTCTGGTCCCATCCTGCTTTACTGAGCAGAACAAGGAACTTGCTGGTGTAGTCATCCAGCGACACTGCTTTAGACATTGATAGCTGCTGCAGCTCCTTAAAAGCATCTTCTGGCTCTGTGGTATCTTTGAATTCCCTAAACAAGTCGTCCACAAATTTGGTCCAGAAGAGCATGTCTGTTGGATCCAATTGCACTGGTGCATAGGGCAACAGTGGGTCCCCATTCCTTTTTGCTTCTACGAGGTTCATTTGGTTGACCACCCATTCATGTACTTTCCCTCCTTTGATGTAGGTGAGAGCCAAGGCTACTTGTTTCATTGGAATAGTCATGGTTGGGTTGTCACTGTTAAGCAAATTCTATAGATTGAAATTTTGGACGAAGTACTTCGTCTTCTTTCTGTCTCCTTTGAAGACCTCAGGGAGATCTCCTTTCAAGGATCCATCGCCTCCATGGGGGGCTGGTGCTGGTTGGGGTGCCAGGTTTGCTCCTGGTCCTACAGGAGGTACTGTGGGTGGTCCTCCTCCTGGAGGGCCTCCTCTGGGTGGGCCTCCTCCTAGATGGCCTCCTCCTGGTGGGCCTCCTCCTGGGCCTGGTGGGCCTGCTGGTCCAAAGGGGACTCCTCCACCTCCTGGTGGTCCACCCCCAGGGTTTACTACAATGGTAGGCCCTGTTTGTCCACCTGCTGTCTGGGTGGCAATTGTGGCTGTCTGCATTGCTGTAATGGTAGCCATTTCAACTGATTCTTCTGGTTCTTCAACTATTGTTGGTTCAATGGGTGAGATGTGTACTGTCTGCTCCAATCTTTTGGCTAGCTCCAATACTTCTGGTGCTTCTGCTTTCTGGTCTGTAGTCAGAGGGTCCAACTTCTCTGTTTCTCCACTTGATGACTTTTGTATCAATGGAGTGGGATTGTCTGCTGTTGGGTCTCTTACTTCCCAATGAGTAGTGTAAGGGTCTGTCTTGGTTCCTAAACCCAGACTCTTATAGTCATCAATATCTTCATCCTCTGCAGTGTAGGGACATCCTTTGTGGTAGTCAACAAAGTACTACTGAATGTTGATATATTTGCAAGGAGTGAAGCTTCCTTTATATCGGACCTCATATCAATCAGGTCCTTCCTGGTCTGCCCAACACCAGATGGCAGTTCCTTTGATTCCTGAGGGGAGATTGTTGCTTTCCCTTGCTTTAAACCACCCAAAGATGGTTCCTTTCATGCAGTGCTGATTGAACTTAATGCATATACTATGTTCTCCTTCGATCTCCAGTTTGTCCACTTGCCATTTGCCTTTCCTAGGGAGTAGGGACTTGTGTGCCCGCTTACCACTGTCCATGCCAATGACAGTAGGGGTCTTTACAGAAGTATGTGTCTGTCCAACCATGCTGCTCATCAAGAGTCACATAGTACACCTTCTTCTTGTCGTGGAGAGGTCTGTATAGATTCTCTCCCTTGACTACTTCAGCATAGGTAGCTGACCGTATGATGACTAGATCCTAGTCCAAAGGCTTCCTGCCTAATTCTGGTTCACTTTCACAGTGATGTCTGTGATAGAAGCTCAACTTATGTTAAGGCTCCAAAGTGCCTTAAATAAGATCAATGGTCGCATCTATAAACACATCCTACCAATGCAAATATGCTTGAGTCAAGCAAGCAATACTCATGGAGGGGAAGGAGTGTTAGATCCTTCTGGAGTATGGCAACAAGATGAGAGGGGCTCTGCAGATGGGGTAGGAGTCAACTGTTTGGGATTGGCAAACTAAGTTGAGCATAAGGCTCAACTGTGACAAACTGGGGGCTTTATATAGACCTCAGGGATAAGGTTCATGCTACTGTAGTAATGGTCGGTGCTATAGTAGCAAAGGTGGCTCATAGAAGCAATAGTTGCTTCTGTGTAGACGATCTCGGTGCTGGAAGCATTAAGTGCTTCCATAGTAGCAATCTTGTTGTCATAAGTACTTTCCCAATCAGGGAAACAATGTACATGGCAGTACAGGAACCTCTGGGACAGAAGCAATGCTACCCATTGCTTCTTTAACACATCTTCTGAAAGATATGATCGACATGTTCCAAACGCAATATCAAGGAACATAAATGGTCAAGATCTGACCCACACATGATGCAAACGATGCAGTCCATAGTTCAGGTGTTCTGGCATCTTCCAGACCTTGTCATCTCCTTTACCTATTCTCACCCCCTCCCCCACTGTCAAACAAGAACCCCTCTCACCAGAAGTTATACAGCACATCATTGACCAATGTACCTTTATCATCCCCAATGAGGCTGAACTCCAAGACCTCTCTGCAACCCTCAACCCACTCGCCATTCACAAAGGGAGCACTTCACCCACTCCCACTGAGGCAGACCCCACTCACCCTGGCCCACCCTGTTTTATTTACAAACCTTACATGCACATTCCTCCTTTTTATATCAATGTTAATGGACGACAATGTCTACTACCTTACTTACACATTGCTTTGTGGAATGACAAACCCATGCTTTTAGGAACTATGGGTCGGGGAGAACCTGCTTACAGAGAAAAACTCATCACCTTACCTGTCGTCTCTGCCCCACACCCCTCTGTCACCACTTCTGATCTCCACCTCTTCGTTGAGGACTACCCCTTCCATTTTGACATTGCCCAAGCACTCAAAAACCTCCATGACCCTGGTGCTCTTGCTGATGTCTACCATCTTTGCAATGGCTCCCTACAGTTGAAAGTCTTGGAGGCCAAATGTACTGCCATTCAGGGGGCTATGAACACACTTCAGCAACAACTTGCCAACCAACTTCACAAGATCCAAGCCTTTACCAAAGAATCCGCCACCATTCATAGTGTTACAACATTTTCCTTTTATGTTTACTTCTTACCTTTACTATGGACTGCTTGCTTTTGTACGTTCCTCTACTTACTGGTCTTGTGATCTCTTATGTCTTGTGATCCCTTCTGCATTATCATTTGATCCATACACATCCAGGTAACACTGGATTGCTGTTACTTTCCCTTTGTTTGGTTCTCTTTCCATTTGTATTCACTTCTTAATTTTGACTGTGCAATGCTGCGCACTTTACTGTGCAGCACAGTTACTTGGTTCTGACTCATTCGTGGCTTCATTTCTATGACTCCTACTTATTATGACTCCTACTATACTAGTAGCACAGTCAAAGCACAGCTATTGCTGCGCTTTTACTGTATATATAAGCTCAGTACTTTGTGACCAAAGCCCTAAGCTTGTTCTCTTGTAGAATCCAACCTACTCTTGTCCAACATATTTGCCTGCAACCCACTTCACTCCTAATCCTCAAACCACATCCACATATCCATCTCACCAACTCTTCACACACAACACCAACCACCATCTACTCTACAAGTCTCTCTTCACTCCACTGAGAAGAGCTCTTCTCCCTCAAACCTCTATCTACTCACTTTCTCTTGCCTGTTCAAGGTCTAAGACAGACTTGGACGCATATGGCTTTTGGAATTCGCCCTAGTCTATCCCATTACAAACTTACCCTAGCTTCTCAATGGACCAAGTCATACTAGGAAGGGTTTATTGGCCATAACCTATTTAGCATAAAACACTTTGACTGCTGCAAGGATCCTTACTCTTTACAACAGGAACCAGCCCATTCTTTGAACACATCTCTATTATCAAACTTGTCTTCAGGCTTGAGAACTGACATGGCTAGTTACCATGACACAGGACCTGACACCAATTAGTTTGGAGAACTAAGCATGAGGGGGGCATGATGTTATGATCTACCCCTCTTTTGGTTCATCGTTAATCTCCATTGTCTTTTCCTTGACTATGTTACACCATTTTCCTTTTACGTCTACTTCTTACCTTTGCTATGGACTGCTTGCTTTCGTACGTCCCTTTACTTACTGGTCTTGTGATCTCTTACGTCTTGTGATCCCTTCTGTGTTATCATGTGATCCATACACATCCAGGTAACACTGGATTGCTGTTACTTTCCCTTTGTTTGGTTCTCTTTCCATTTATATTCACTTCTTAGTTTCAACTGTGCAATGCTGCGCACCTACTGTGCAGCACAGTTACTTGGTTCTGACTCATTCGTGGCCTCATTCCTATGACTCCTACTTATTATGACTCCTACTATACTAGTAGCACAGTCAAAGCGCAGCTATTGCTGCGCTTCTCCTGTATATATAAGCTCAGTACTTTGTGACCAAAGCCCTAAGCTTGGTCTCTTGTAGAATCCAACCTACTCTTGTCCAAACATATTCTCCTGCAACCCACTTCACTCCTAATCCTCAAACCACATCCACCTCTCCATTTCATCAACTCTCAACACACCATCCACCATCTACTCTTCGCCTTTCCCTTCCTTTCCTAAGAGTCTCTCTTCACTCCCCTGAGAAGAGCTCTCCTCCTTTAAGACCTACCTTCCTCTACTCTCTCTGTGTTGTTCAAGGTCCCTGACGGACTTGAACGCATATAGCTAGTGGAACCAGCCCTAGTCTATCCCATTATCAACTTACCCTAGCTTCTCAACGGACTGAGTCGTACTAGGAAGGGTCTATTGGCCATAACCTGTTTAGCATAAAACACTTCGACCACTGTAGGGATCCTTACTCTTTATACACGGGAACCAGCCCGTTTCTTGAACACCTCTCTATCATTGACTTGTCTTTACGCTTGTGAACTGACATGGCTAGTTACCATGACAGACTATGTTTCATCCCTTGATTGTGATCATCTTTATTGTTTCCCCTTTTTGTTTCATCTCTTGTGTCTCACCTATTGTTCAAGATCCCTTTTTTGCTATTGGTTAGCCTTTATCTATTGTTCCACATATAGTACTGTTGTTAGGATTCAACTTGCATCCATGATTGACTGCTTACCTATGATTGCTTACTCTTTCTTGCTTACTGATAGGATGACTGATGCTTTGTGATCACTGACTAATAGGATGACTGATGCTTAGTGATTGCTTACTGGACTGATGACAGATACTAGGAAAGAATGACTCACATGTGAGTCATTATTGATACTTTTGAATTGCAATTCTCATTTTTGGATAGTAGTGGGTCTCAGCTATGTGTTCCCCAAGTTTCATACGAATCGGATCAGCCATTATGGAGATACAGTGTCACAAGTACCAGTGCCTCGGACTGGACTGGCAACCAGGCTAGCCTACCTGGACAAGACTCACATCTAATGCATGTTTAATGACTCTCTTAGTGGCTAAGCAGCTCCATTGTTTTCATGAGATTTGAGTGAGAATTGGTGGAGCTGGACTCAAGCCACCTCCACATGTGTATTAGATGAATTACAACTCAAAATCATGGTCTATATCTATTGTTGTACCCATGGGATGTCTTGAGGCAGCCCCATAGTGTTTTTGACTCAAGCATTGTGGTGTGCAATGTCGTTTCCCTCATATCGTGTGACAGTAGCATGGTTGTGTGCCGGGAAGGAGCCCCCCCAGGAAGTGCACACCTGAGCCCATGGGGTGGTGAAGTGTGTCCAAGAATGCAGAATGACTTCATAAGACTGAAGCTCCAAAGAGGAGGAGCACCTAGCGGGAATGTGAGAACGCGTTTGTTCATTCGACTGCACTCAGGTTCACACAGATGATAAGGGAACAACAGGGCAACTTTATTCAACATGGTAGCAGATACAGGTGGGAACTAAGGCTAAGGGACAGGAAAAGCACAAAAGACAGGCATATGAAAGGAAATCTAGATGTGAGAAGGGGACCGAAGCTGGACAATGCAAGGTATCAAGTTGTGGTCTCCAGTGGTTGTGGTAGTGGCATGTGGCGATTTGTGAAGGATGGCCAAGGCCAGGTGTGGTGATGAGGGGTGTGGTCGAGTCGCGACGCGAGGAGGGGGAGACAATGCAAAGGAGAGGCTGGAGGGGGGATAGGGAGAGTGCTGGTGGGTGGTCACTTGGGCGCTGATGGCGCTGTTGAACGTGATTGCAGGTGGGACAATTGGAGAGATTGGATGGCAGATGCGAGGTAGAGGAGCGAGGGGGCATGGAAGTAGAAAGGGAGAGGGAAGACAGCGGCAGGCTGGGAAATGGACGCATAGGCAGCATGCAGATCTCTGACTAACAAAGTGAGAGTCTAGTAAAAAAGGGGAGAAAAGCATACTGAAATGTACAGTAGCAACACCGTCCAATGGCAACGAAGATGGTGGTGTGGTATGGGGCTCTTTGGCTGTGTGTTGGGACTTGTTGGTGCATGGTGAAGGCGGGGGTGTTGAGGGTGAGGGCGTGCGGCGGTTGATGGGGGCAACGACAATGATGATGTGAGGACGAAGAGGAGATGGCACGAAAGGAATACGCACATATGTACTCTTGTAAGTGATTCGCGGCCAGCCATATAGCTGTGTGGGTGAGTTGACATCGAGGCCGTGTGCCTTTGCGACAATTTTGCATGTCTTGTGGTCCATGCGTTTGTGCTGTAGTGAGTTCCCAGGCTTCTGCATTTACATAGGCATAGGACTCTTCCTCCCCATCCTCATCAATAGCAGGAAGGGATGTCTTGGAAGCCTGAGCTTGTGGTTGTGATTGCTTCGGTCGAGTGGGAGTGCCTGAGCTGTCACTTTCATTTCCACCAGTTTTTTTTCGGGCAGCCTTCCTTTGGCCAGTAGTATGTGTCAATGCAGGCTGGCATTTTGAAGCACGTTGCTTCGAGCCCATGAGGGTTTAGGGGGTTGAAATGGAGGGGTAGAGCAAGGTATGGTGAGCAGCTCTGGGAAGGGAAGAACACCCTGTTGTCATCCTGGAGTAGGAGTGGACAGGTGGACAGTTGATGAATGTTACGAACCAAGGCCAGGTCCTGGCCATAGATGGTCCTATTTCACTCAAGAGAGACCTCTCTCATTTTGCATTACCAACTCCCTTCCGTTTTCTGGGCTATCCCTCCTGCAGTGCAAGATATCGCTATTGCAAAGGCACTATAACACGACCAGGCACCCGTTTCCTAATCGGGTAATCATCGCGTGGCAGCCACATGGTCACCCAGCCACCAGGAACCCGAAACAGTGGCACAAACTCTTAGAAACCATTGCATAACTCATCTGATGTCATCAAGGCTCCAATGACATCATGGCTGACTGAGCAACTCCACAGTGACCTCATAGGCTCACTAAGCGCTCCACAGTGATATCATAATGATGTCATCGCTCCACAATGATCAGTAATGTGCTCAGTAAGCCTGAAACTTGACACAAGCAAGTTTATGCCTCTGTAGTCCTGTTGGATGGTACCAAAGAGTCTAGAATAGTCCCAGTTCTTTGTAATCAACCCTGTACACTGTATATAAGCCCCAATGAAGTATGGCAGTTGTCAGACTGTCCATTTGTGATACTCTCATCTTCCTGGGTACTTCCCCATGACTGCTCAGTTTAAAGACTCCCCTCGCTTCCAAGGTACTCTTCTACGACCGCCTTGTTTAAAGCCCCTTGTTGCACTGGCTTCTAACCTTCGCCTCTGCCTCCAGTTACACGTACCAGTCCCCATCTGGTACATCTTAGTCATTTGGCTCGTCCTCTTGTTCAACGCTGCCTACACCATGTACCATCTGTTCCGACCCTTGCCCACCTGCTCCTGAGTCCACACGGATCAGCAGTATGTGTCTTGACAATGAATAAGCCACACAACTCTTTATGCACTCGCTTTACGCTTTCTTTACATCACGCTTTTCGCACACTCAACTAAACATATGCCACGTGGCCGGGCGTTGTCTGATGATGCACGCTGGATTATCTTACACATGTCTTCAAGATTGACCCTTGACGATATCACCCATCACACTGGAGTTCCTCGTCATACTATAGAGCGCATTGTGGCCGATTTTAGATCTCGTGGAACAGCCAATCGCCCAAACAGTCTACTCCAACCAGCAAATAGAATCCTTACAATGCAGGAAGTACAAGTGAGTTCCCCACATTCTCTAGTTCGTTCTGTGGCGCATATTGGCTAGTTTCTTCAAGGCACCATCGTCCATACTCTGGATGCCTATCTTGACGAGCTGAGAGATATTTTAAGAGAAAGGACTGGCATTGAGGTGTCATTGATGACTATATGGTGTACCCTGGGAAGGGGTGGCTTCACGATGAAGAAGGTAAGTCATTTCACCATGAGTTCACACTCAAGTGCACTGACTTGCCCAGCTGAGCAAAAATGCACTAGAGCGCAACAAGGACCTGTGCCTTCAGTATCGGTATACCTTTGGCATCACCTATACCACAGAGCAGGTGGTTTTTGTGGATGAAAGCTCCTTTGATCGCCGAACTGACCTTCGAGGGCGAGCATGGGCGATGTCAGGGCAAGCAGCGGTAAGGAAGAGCTTTTTCATTTGAGGAAAATGGTGTGTCCTGCTATCTATATCTACAACAGACTAGAATACAAAGTATCCAGTTATTCACTTCTCCCAGCACTCTCGCTCGATGGCATCATCTATAGCCAGCTGGTTGAGGTTTCTTTCACATCTGAACTATTTACCAGCTTCATCCAAGGTCTACTTTTGAAAATGAATCCCTTCCCTGGCAAGAACTCAGTATTGATCATGGACAACACGCGGATTCATAGAAGTCCACGAATACTCCAAATGGTCGAAGAAAGGTATTATATTGTTTTCTCATGCTGATATATTGCTCATTTCATGAAGGGGATGTTGGCTCCTTTACCTGCCACCATACTCTCCTGATTTTAATCCAATCGAACTCGCATTTTCAAAGATCAAGGCCTACGTTCATCGGAATGGGGGTGTGGCTCGTGCTGACTTGGGTGGTGATGATGCCAATGTGTGGGTTTTCCTGTATAGGTCAGCATTCTCTGTTACGTCGGATGACGCAGCAGGTTGGTTCCACAAATGTCACTATATCTGACTTTTTCCGAGTTACTGTGGTGTCCCCTTGTTGGACTGTATTGTACCTTGCAAAGCTACCGTTCTGGCCTTGAACATCATTGGACCCCAAGCCAACTGCTGCCCCCAGCAGTGGAAGACCCCCACCACTCATGGCTGCTGGCCATGAAATCAGCTGTGCTGGCCTTTCCCCCTACAACCTGCTCCCCATGTTCTCACCCGCATCCATGAACTCACTACGACACCTGCACAGGCGCCTCATGTGTGGGCCCTGTTGTTGCGTAAAGCGAGCGCGTAAAGAGTCGTGTGGCTTATTCATCAACTGTCCACCCTGTCCACTCCTACTCCAGGACGACGACAGGGTGTTCTTCCCTTCCCAGAGCTGCTCACCATACCTTGCTCTACCCCTCCATTTCAACCCCCTAAACCCTCATGGGCTCGAAGCAACGTGCTTCAAAACGCTGGCCTGCACCGACATGTACTACTGGCCAAAGGAAGGCTGCCCAAAAAAAACTGGTGGAAATGAAAGTGACAGCTCAGGCACTCCCACTCGACCGAAGCAATCACAACCACAAGCTCAGGCTTCCAAGACATCCCTTCCTGCTATTGATGAGGATGGGGAGGAAGAGTCCTATGCCTATGTAAATGCAGAAGCTGGGGAACTCAGTCCACTGGACCTATATACTCTTGCAGATGACAGTAAACACACCTCACCCATCAGACCCATAGAAGGGAGTGATGCTTCAATTGAAGAGGAAGGTGTGCAAATAATGATGAATTGACCCCTTTTGCCGGTGACTAGTGACCCCAGGCCGTCCAACAATCAACCTCACCTTTGATGTCCCATACAAAAATGCATCTCGGGAACTTGCTGTCAAATCTGACATCTCATTTTCAGATCTTCTTGTCCAAATTGCGGCCAAAATGGAAACGAGCATCGTCTGTCTATTGCACATTGGATACATCCTTCCCTGGATGGTGCCCAAGATGGGCAAGCCTGTTGCAAAGTTGCTTGAAGATGGAGCTTCCTTTCAAAAGCTAATCGAGCATGTGTGGAACCATATCGATGAACAGAAGGCAAAAAACCGTGGAAAGGGCAAAGTCAAGCCTTTCAGCATCCAGATTGTCGATACCTCTGAACCAGGCACAGAAAAGGTGCGCCTAAATGCTACTCCGCCATAATTTCATCTGACAATTTCTCGATGGAAGGGTCCAGGGAAAAGAAAGACCCAGGTACAGTCAGCACCCTCAAATGCGCTTTCGGATCTCCCTGGCCAAGAACAACATGAACATTTAAAGCTCTTGACCTGATAAACACCAGTGCGAAAAGCACAATACGCCATGCTATGTGCAAATGAATGGCATACACTACCAGTACATGATGGAGGATCTGAGCATTTGGGCCTCCTTGTTGGTATGCCCCATTGTTTTCTTTTGGATCTTCATAGCTTAAAACCACCTTTGCAGGCACCGTCACCTCGCAACAGTTGATACTCCCCCAGACAAACTGAATCTCATGGACAAATGCTTTTGACAGGTGAAAGTCAGGAACCGGGAAACATCACAACCACCCCCTTCCGATACGTTAGGCTCCATGCCAAACCCTAGCCACATGGTGGCTGGATCATCCTCTGATCCACCCCAATGGGCGCAAATGATGATGATGATGCTGGGTGGTGCCTTTGCCAACAATGTTAATGGTTCGAACTCCCATCGCTTACCTCGCTCTGAAAACATCGTTCCCTTTACTCTGAACCCTGGGTCTTTGCAGCCCCAGTCAAAGCGCACCACATCTGATAGGAACATTGCCTACCCTGACCTGAGGGAGTGGCTCTGTTCTATTGAGGAGCACCCTTTCAAAAAAAAATATGGTGAAGATTTCTCACAGTACGCTGACATCCTTGTAGAAACCCACAAACTTTATACAATTGAAGACATTGTACCACTCACTCACAGTGAGCTGGCACATGTTAGTGGCATGGAATTTGGGACAGCCTCACTGTCATGGTAACAAGCCGTGTCAGCTCTCAAGTGCAAAGACAAGTTGATAGTAGAGATGTGTTCAAGAAAATGGGCCAGTTCCCATGTGTAAAGAGTAAGGATCCCTGCAGCGGTCGAAGAGTTTTATGCTAAACAGGTTATGGCCAATAGACCCTTCCTAGTACAACTTGGTCTGTTGAGAAGCTCGGGTAAGTTTGTAATGGGATAGACTAGGGCTGGTTCCACTAGCTATATGCGTTCAAGTCTGCAGTAGACCTTGAACAACGCAGAGAGAGTAGAGGAAGGTAGGTCTTAAAGGAGGAGAGCTCTTCTCAGTGGAGTGAAGAGAGACTCTTAGGGAAGGAAAGGATAGGTAGAGTAGATGGTAGTTGGTGTGTGTGAAGAGTTGGTGAGATGGAGATGTGGATGTGGTTTGAGGATTAGGAGTGAAGTGGGTTGCAGGTGAATATGTTGGACAAGAGTAGGTTGGATTCTACAAGAGACCAAGCTTAGGGCTTTGGTCACAAAGTACTGAGCTTATATATACAGGAGAAGTGCAGAAATAGCTGTGCTTTGACTGTGCTACTAGTATAGTAGGAGTCATAATAAGTAGGAGTCATAGAAATGAGGCCACGAATAAGTCATAACCAAGTAATTGTGCTGCACAGCAAAGTGCGCAGCATTGCACAGTCAAAACTAAGAAGTGAATATAAATGGAAAGAGAACCAAACAAAGGGAAAGTAACAGCAATCCAGTGTTACCTGGATGTGTATGGATCACATGATAACACAGAAGGGATCACAAGATGTAAGAGATCACAAGACCAGTAGGTAGAGGGATGTACGAAAGCAAGCAGTCCATAGCAAAGGTAAGAAGTGTAAAAGGAAAATGGTGTAACACTCATGGATTTTGCACTTTGCAGTGGAGGATGCATCAGCTCTGGAGAAAATAAGAAGGCTTGATTTTAAGAATATACTCACACTTTTCTATACTAGACTTGGATATATATGAATACCTCTGTGAGCAGTCGTGATTATGAAGGTACTGGGTCCTATCTGGAAGCCTCGCCATGCTGAAAGCAAGGCCACTCTTTCACCATCCTCCCCTTTAAGAGTAAGCAGATCTCTTCTTTTCCTCCCTCTCCTTGCTGCTGGCCATCCCTGTTGTATGTGTGCCTGGGATGTAGCTGATGTATCACCCTCAACATCCCTATAGCCTGCGACAGAAGTCGTTAGCACATCACAGGGTAGCTGGTACCATAAGTTCGTGCCCTGTGCATCTCACTCTTTTCTTTTTTTCTGCATCTTTGCCCCATGCCAAGTCAATTGCACGAGGCTGTCAAGGTGGCCCTAGGTCCTGTGGCCTCAGTGTGCCTGCATGCACGGACACCCAAGTGTGCCCCTTTGCCATCTAATGCCCTTTTTTGTTGTCAGATGGGACATTCCCCTCATTTGTGTGCTGACAGGAATAAGCCAGCTGAACATGAACTTCATTGTTCAGTCATCATGTGCCCTCTGACAGACCGACAGAGAGCCTGAGGCACAGTCTTTTGATGGGGTAATATATCACACAAGGGAAGCATTTTTCTAGCAATGACCTAACTCTTTTTTATTTGACTGGTTATATTATACACATTGTGTCAGTTTGTGTTCTCCCCAGGTTCCTCAGAAAGACCACCTTGTGGTCAACAACCCTCATCCACCTTCCCACCTGAATGGTCAGCATGCTGCCCAAATGAAAGCTTGAACTTGAGGTATCGAGCTCACCCAGTTGTGGCATCATGGTGTTCACCCTGCACCGAGATTGTGCCATGGACCCACTGGTCAGTGAATCAGTCTTGAATTGTGACTGAAAGACAGAAAACTCACCCATAAAGTGACTGTGAGCAGAATGCGCCAAATGATGGACTTGACAATGTTCTTATATGTCATGTTCAACCTCAAGAGCAAGAGAATGGGCTAGGTGAAGGTGAGGTGGGTGTGAGAAGCAACATACAGTGTCCAAGTGATGTGTGGCAGCAAGGAAGCAACTCAAAAAAAACAAGTGTATGCACATGTGCCACCGACTCGCTCAGCATTCACATTTGCATTTGTTTGCTGCGAATGGCTTACAAGAGTACATATGTGTGTATTCCTTTTGTGCCATCTCTTTGTCCTCACATCATCATCATCACCGCCAGCATGCCACCTCACCCCCATCAACCACCGCATGCCCTTGCCCTCAATGCCCTGGCCTTCACCATGCACCAATGAGTCCCGATGCACTGCTGAAGAGCCCCGTACCATGCTGCCATCTTCATTGCCATCAGATGGTGTTGCTACTGTATGTTTCAGTATGCTTTTTCTCCCCTTTTACTAGTCTCTCATTTTGTTAGTCAGAGATCTGCATGCCACCTATGCATCCATTTCCCAGCCTGCCACTGTCTTCCCTCTCCCTTTCTACATCCACACCCCCTCACTCCTCTACCTTGCATCTGCCATCCAATCTCTCCAATTGTCCCACCTGCAATCGCATTCTGCAGTGCCATCAGTGCCCAAGCAACCACCCACCAGCACTCTCCCTATCCCCCCTCCAGCCTCTCCTTTGCATCATCTCCCCCTCATGTTGTGACTTGACCACACCCCTCATCACCACACCTGGCCTCGGCCATCCTTCACAAATCGCCACACACCACTACCACAGCCGCTGGAGATCATGACTCGATACCTTGCATTGTCCAGCTTCAGTCCCCTTCTTATGTCTAGATTTCCTTTCATATGCCTGTCTTTTGTGCTTTTCCTGTCCCTTAGCCTTAGTTCCCACCTGTATATGCTACCATCTTGAATAAAGTTGCCCTGTTGTCATCTTATCATCTGTGTGAACCTGAGTGCAGTTGAATGAACAAACACATTCTTGTGTTCCCGCTAGGTGCTCCTCCCAGTCAAAAACACTATGGTGTTAAGGCTCCAAAGTGCCTTAAATAAGATCAATGGTCGCGTCTATAAACGCGTCCTACCAATGCAGATATGCTTGAGTCAAGCAAGCAGTACTCGTGGAGGGGAAGGAGTGTTTAGATCCTTCTAGAGTATGACAACAAGATGAGAGGGGCTCTGCAGACGGGGTAGGAGTCAACTGTTTGGGATTGGCAAACTAAGTCGAGCTTAAGGCTCAACTGTTTCTACTGGAGGCTTTATATAGCCCTACAGGGATAAGGTTCATGCTACTGTAGTACTGGTTGGTGCTATAGAAGCAAAAGGCGGCTCATAGAAGCGAGGTTGCTTCTATGTAAACGATCTCGGTGCTGGAAGCATTAAGTGCTTCCCCAATCAAGGAATCGACGTACGTGGCGGTACAGGAACATCTGGGACAGAAGCAATGCTATTCATTGCTTTTTCAGTACATCTTCTGAAAGATACGATCAACGCGCTCCGAACGAGATATCAACGAACATGAACGATCAAGATCTGACGCACGCATAATGCAAACAGTGCAGTCCCTAGTTCAGGTGTTCCGGCATCTTCCGGACCCCCAAACCACTCGGTAACATATGGGGCTGCCTCAAGACAGCCCATGGGTACAACATGAGGGCAAAATAATAGATATTGACCATGATTTGAGTTGTAATTCATGTAATACACATGTGGAGGTGGCTTGAGTCCAGCTCCACCAATTCTCACTCAAATCTCATGAAAACGATGGGGCTGCCTAGCCCTCATTCAGGCAATTCAGGGACAATAAGTTTCATATAAATTAAAGGTGTTTTGAGGGAGATATTCATCCTGCACGTTTGAGGGGGTTTTCTGTGCCAATTTGGGTGGAATTCAAGCTCCACCAAGTGTGCTGAAAATTTCTGTGGTTCTTTGAAATAAGTGAGGTTTTTGTGATCTGTTCTCACTCTGACTGGTTCATCGGCTCCTAAGAAGAATGATCGTCCACTTTTTAGTCCAAAGATTACTGCTGCTAATTCTTTGTTGTGTGCATTGTAATTTCTTTCCATGTCTAGCAGCGTTTGGGAGTAGTATGCTATGGGGTGTAGGCCATCCTCATATTCTTGTGATATAACTGCTCCTACAGCAAATCCTGATGCATCAGTATTCAGGACAAATTGTTTTGTCCAGTCTGGGGTGCAGAGTACTGGATATGATACATATGTTTCTTTAGGACTTGGAAAGCCTGTGCCTCTTTTGTTGTCCATTCCCATTGTTTATTTTTCTTTGTCAAGTCATTCAGTGGTCTGGCTTTTATAGAAAAGTTGGGTATAAGTTGCAATAAAAGTTACAAAATCCTAAGAAGCTTCTGACTTCTTTCAATGTTGTTTCGGGTTGGCCAGTCTTTAATTCCTTTGACTTTGACAGGATCCATGGTTATCTTTCCTTCTCCTATGATTACTCCAAGGTATTCAACCTTTTTCTTGTGGAATTGGCACTTTTCTGGCTTGAGGTAGAGGTTGTGCTTCTTTAACTTGGATAGGATATGGTTGACCTTTTGCATATGTTTTATTTCATTGCTTTCTGTCACAATAATAATGTCGTCCATGTATATTTTAAGCCAGCCTTGTGCGAGTTCTTCTTGAAAAATGTCGTCCATCATAGTTTGGAAGGTAGCTGGAGAGTTAGTCAACCCAAAGAACATTATGGTTGGTTCAAACAGCCTGTCACTAGTCATGAAGGCTGCTTTCCATTCATCTCCTTCTTTAATTTGGATGTTGTTGTATCCCCATCTGATGTCAAATTTTGTAAAGAGTTCTTTCCTGCTAAAGTGTGGATAAGTTCCAGGGATTAGTGGTAGTGAGTACACATTCAGTATTGTCCATCTGTTTAGGTTTCTATAATCTTGTACTGGTTGGAATTTGCCATCTTTCTTTCTTATAAGAAAGAATCCACTAGCATATGGTGAGTTAGACCTTCATATCTGTTGAGTCGCAGGTTTTGCTCCAGAAATTTCCCCTGTTCTTCTTTTTCTTTAGGTGAGAGGGGGTACACTCTACAATTAATTGTTGTTGGGGCATCTGACTTCAGGTCAATGGTGTGGTCCCATTTCCTGGGTCCCAGAAATCTTTCTGATTCTTGTTCCATGAAAACTTGTCCATGTTTGTGGTATTGATGAGGGACCATTTCTTGCCATGTCTGGGGTTTTTCTTCCATTTGAGATTCGGCTAGTTGTTGGGCTATGGTGGTCTCACATATTTGAGTTTGTATCCATAGTTCATCACCTTCTTCCCAGTCAGTCAAGGCCTTTATCCATTCCGGCGTCTTTTGTTTTCCTGATAGGGTGATCCTCCCCATCATTGTTCCTTAGACCAGTTTATTCTTGGATTGACTGATTCTAGAAATGGGTATCCTAGGATCATGTCGTCTTGTCCTATGTCCACAACTAAGAATTGATGTACTTGTTTTTGTCTGAGTAGTTTCATTTCTAAGTCAACTGCTTGTGTGATTTTTCCTAAATGGTTAAGGGTTCCATCAACGTTTCTAATGTTTCTGGCCAGAGGTCGTTCTCTGGTTTGTAGGTGTAGTTCTTTTGTTAATTTGGGGGATATGAAGCACTCTGTGGCCCCACTGTCTATCAGGGCTTTCTTTTCAGCTTTGTTTGGTCCAGTGTAAATGGTAGTCATCACTGATATTGATTTCCTTTGAGACTTATACATTGGATTGATATTTAAAGCTCAAGCGACCGCTGTCATGCTCAAGTGTCCAAAAATCCTTTCCTTCATCTTCTTCATCTCCCATTAAGGCCTTGATAAAGGCTTCTCTGTCTTGTACAGAGAGCGCCTTTGCTCTCTTTGCCAGTTTGACGATGGCATCTTCTTTGATAACCTCCACAATGGAGGATTCGGATGTGGTGGTAGTGACTTCAGCAGGGCATGTGCGAGTCGCTTTGTGTTTCGGTTTCATGGGGCAGTCGCGAGCTAAATGTCCTCGAAGAGAGCAGTGGAAACACCTTCCTTCTTCATGGTGTTTTTTTTTTCTCAGCTTCGGTGACCGCCTTGCATGCAGTGCCTGCACTGGTGTCCATGGCGTTCAGGTTGCGTGGTGGGAGTTGAGGGCGTGTGGGTGTCGCGTTGTTGGGATTGTTCCCATGGTTTACTCCAATTTGAATTCGCGAGTTGGCCCCAAGGTCTATTGTTTTGGAACTGACCTTGGCCACATGTGTGTGTGCTGGAGTGGTCTGGAAGGATGGCACATTTGTGCATCCAGACCTGATGACGTTTCTGTGCTGCTGCAACCCAATCTTGAAAGGAAGTAGGGTCTTTGAGGTCAAGGCAGGACTCCACTAAGCTTCTCGAAAGTCCCCATGCAAAGAGTCGCATGACCGTCAGTTCATCAACATTGAGTCCCGCACGTCTGGCTAGTAATTGGAATTTGGATACATAGTCGTCAAGAAGGCCGTCTTTCATTTTCAATTCCTTGAGTTGGTCCTGGGCTTTCTCATGTTCCATGTAGTCAGTGAAGGTGTGGTGGAACTGTTGTTGCATTGCCTCCCACATGGTGAGCCTGAGGGGAATGTTTGTTGGGTCATCTTGAACATCTTCAAGCCATTGGTCCATTGCTTCGAGCCAGCCTTCTACCTTAGGATCTTTCAGAAGAGAGAGGAAATAAGCACACTTTTTGATTGGATCTCTGGCAATTTTGCTATCATGGTTCATAGACATGAACCTGTTGAATGTGACCAAGAACATGTGCGTCTGCGCATGATTGCCATTGAAAAAGTTGGGGGGAATGCCCTTGAGTTTTCCATTGTTGGGGCCACGTGCATTGCAATTGCGGTCAGCGCATGTATTGTAGTTGTCAGGGTCGGGGTTGGGACTCAGGGGTCATATTCCATGTCCTGCAAATCCTGCAAACAAGGTGTGAGGGGGTGCTTGTGCCGTTCCAGATGATGTGGGCTGTGGTAGGGTCGGTTCAGGGTTGGTGGCGGCAACAAAAATGTTCGTCATCATCATGAGTTCGAGCTCCATTGGAGCATCGGTGGGCAGAGCGGGCCTGGGCATTGGAGCGCGGCTTGGGGCTTTGGAACTGGGGAGGGGTTCACCTGAGTCCATAAGTTGTTTGTAGTTCAGTCCTTTGAGGGGGTTCTGAGCAAGTCTGAAGGCTGGGCGAGTGACGCATGTCACTTCCCAGGTGGTCCCGCGTCTGGCAATTTCAAACCATAAGCCATAGGTATGGCTCAGGGCTACTTTAGTGTTTCTCCAAATGGCATAATATCCTGTCCATATATTAAAAGGATACCTTGAATAATGTTCTAGAGATAGTCATTTCCCATATACCTGCACTGGGTTGTGAGGAATTCAGGAAAAGGCTCCAGCAAGACAAAATTGCAAATCACGTCAAGTCAAATCATGCTTGCCAAATTGGGAATCCCTGTGAGACCGTGTTTGCAAAAACACTGTACACAATGGTGAACAAGGCAAAGTCCCAACAGCTCAGGAAACAGATTATCAGAAAGGAAGTAGATGACCTGAAGGCTTACGCTGCAAAGCTTTACACAGAAGAACAATCTAGATCACTCGCACCTGGGGAAAAGAAGAAATCATCGTGTCAAATCTGTCAAGATGCATCAGATGCTCACTTCATGACAACAGGCAGACACATTCCACTCTCTCACAAAACCTTAATCTGTCATGCACAAGGTGGTGTGACTTTGACTGAGTCCAATAGAAAGAAAAGTTGGTTATCAGAGGAAGAACAAAGACTATGGTGGATTTTGCGATTGACATTGCACAGTGTGGATTTCCACTTAGTCCATGAAGGTTAAAGGACGGGATCCCTCACCTGATACTTATACCCAGCACCATTCAGCCACTTTGAGTGGAATTAGTTAGTTACACACACTTCAGACCTAGGCTAGTTAATTAGCATAGATGTTGATTGGCTTGATCATTGTTCCACTCCTTGTATACCTGTTGCCTACTTATATGAGTAGACAGAGTACTTACCTTCCCTCAGTGATCACTCATGCATGCAAGTCACTGAGCACAGTTGTTCATTATTCAGTGACTCTCACATGTGCAAACATGCAGGCCCACCTTTGGATGCTGCACTCACTCAATAGAATCATTGTATCCCACTCTCAATAAACCACAAGGTTCTCACAGGTTATGGGCCCTAGGCCTCAGCCAGCTACATCGTCCTCTGCCATCTCCATGGTGCCATCACCCATGCCTGGAACATTTGACCAATTCCCAGCAGTCATCCCTCACCTTTAGCTCAATGGGTCAAACTGGGCAGATTTCACCATGTGGTTCCATGAGGCGATGGAAGCCACATACTGTTGGACATGCAGCCACTTAGTGCCATGATAACAGACAATCCAGACCATATGTGTAAATAATCAGAATAATTTAGTTATTGTGTTTGTTTCCTCAGTCTTTTACACACAAGACTGAGGTCAGTACTACACATTCCTTTACACTCCTTTAAAGCTAATACTGTACATAGCTATCATTCCTATAGGTAAGATAACTAACCAATATAGTCTTTTACAAACAAGACTGAGCTATCATTCCTATAGCTGCAACAGATTATGAGACCTGGTCATCCCTGACACCATGAACTCCCACCAGCTTCCAAATTGTGTAATGAAATGCCATGAGTGCCTCCACAGCAACTGAAAATGTTGTGCCCTTGAGAGGCAGCCATGCTCCCACCATAGGAGCTGCAGGAAAACATTACATGGGTGGCCAACATGGCTATGATGGACCACTCTTTGAAGGTGGATACACACAATGGAAAGCTAGAATAGAGGCAGTATTCAAAGTAAATGGCTTAATGGAAATCTTAAAATAGACATACTCAAAAGCAGACCTCAGCAATGACCCAAGTGGCTTCACCAACTGGGAGCAGGAAGATTGCAAAGTGCATGCCCACATTTTACTCATATTAAAAGGGCATGCTCTCAACACTGCCCTAGGCATTGCTGGAACCAAAAATACTTGGGACAAGCTTGCAAAACATTTTGCAGGGAAGGGCGAGCAACACATTGCATGTTTATTGACAGACCTATACTGGGTCACTTTCTCTGAAAGTGAACCCATGGCTCCTCAAATCATTTGACTGCTGCATGCCACCTGAACCCTTGAGAGACTTGGTTACCCAATAGATGAGAAAGTCCTCATCTGGATGCTAATCCTCGCACTACTGGAAAAGATGGCTGATCTTAAGGCCACTCTCCACTTGACACCACCCAGCCATCTAACGGCCAAGCATGTCACAGACCAAATCCTTCACAAGGAGTGTTGGATCCAATTGACCCATGACACAGCCACATCTCACATTGCAAAGGTGGCCCAAAAGGGAAAGGACTGGGAAGCACAGAGTGAAAAAGCACAACCAACTGCACTCATTGCAGATGCAGGGGGCACAACACAACTGAATGCTGGAAAATTCATGGGAAACCATGGGACAAAGCAGCAGTGGCAGCAGCAGCAATGACTGGCACAAGTGTGCACAACGCAGCAATGCCCACACCCACTAGGACTGGCACAAGCACGCCTAACATACCAGCAACGCACGCAGACCAGCCAGCATCCAGTGCTGCCATTGCATATGTCCCAATTCCACATAACAGCACGTTATTATATCAGGCAGTCATAGACAAGCCGATCCACATGATCACAACTCAGGAGCAGCTCTGAGCTGCCAATCTCAGAGACAGCTGGCTCCTTGACTCTGGAGCCTTGTGCATCATGACATCCTGTCATGATTGGTTCATACACCTCACCCCACTTGCACCACCCATTCTAGTTGCCTTAGGCAATGATAGAGCCATAACTGCCACCAGAACTGGGCAAATACAAGTCCAGATGCAGGCAAATGGTGCATAGAGTATCACAATACACTGCAATGTCCTGTACATCCTGGACCTCAAAGGAAACCTCCTATTGGTCATCCATTTTGCCCAACATGGGGTGGCAGTGCATTTACAGGGAGAGACATGTGGCATATACAACAAGAACCAATTGATTTGTGAGGGAACATTACATGACAACTTATACAGTATGGCCATCCAAACAGCCAAACCCAAGTTGATGCGCACAGCAACACCAGACCAATTTCTCATGGAATGTGGCCACAAAATTGAGGCTGCCATTACTGCATGCACAATGGCCTCCAACACCGCCCCTGACCTTTAGCACCAATGGATTGGACACCCAGACTCTGACCATACAACATGGATGCTACAAAATGAAATGGTCAAAGGCATAGGAATTGTCAGAAAATCACCTACCTCTGAGACACTGGAACCCTCCATTGTGGGGTTGCAAACTTGGGGCAGGACCTTGAAGACACCAGCAACATGCACTGATATTGTGTTAGACCAGGTGTTCTTGGACACATGTGGGAAACTACCCACTAGTACAACCCAGCTCTCCAAACATTTTGCAACCTGGGCAGCAGATAAGCCATGGAAGAAACACACCAGCAGGCTGAAGCACAAGTTGAAAGTGCACCAGCACCCAGAGCCATCCATGTCAAGACATGTACTGCTGATCACTAAGGACTCAGGAGCAGGTGGGCAAGGGTCAGAACAGATGGTACATGTGGACTACTGCATTGAGCAAGAGGATGAGCCAAATGAGGAGGAGATACCAGATGGGAACTGGTAGGTGTTGCTGAAGGCAAAGACAAAGGTGAGAGGCCAGTATTGAAGACTTGAAACAAGGCAGTCACAGAGGAATACCTTATTGAATGCATGTGACATGTTACCAATCATTCATGTACACCATGACTCTTCTGCATGTCCAGCCCCCAATCGCCTCACCTCTGCCTCAAGGATACTATTTGATATAGTATCCCACATGTATATAAACCTGTCTGAGATGGAGAGCAAGCCCTAAGCTTGTTCACCTGTGAAATATCACTGGTTATAGCTTCAGGATCTTGTTTGCTTGCAAGTCATCAAGCTCTACATCTGAAACTTTCTCAAATCATAAGTCTTCCCTTCCAGATGCAAAGACTTATTCATACTCTTTCCTCTCCATTGAATACAATTGCACAAGCAATTGTATCTCTGAGACCCCCAATTCTCCCAAGAACTTGTTGTCTTGCTAGACTCTCTGTGCTTGTCTTGTGCATGAACTGATCTGTCAGTGACACCACCCCCAGTCGGTGACACATTCAGTCTATGTTCTTCCATGCAATGTTTCTTGACCCTGGAACTTGCCCTGCACCAACTAGCAATGCAGAGTGCCCATTCACACATGATTGCAATTGCTGCCTCAACACATGCCTTGTGTCATGATTTCAATTTTGTCTCTCTTGGTCTTCCCTCAGCCCTTGTCTGGCCTGATGAATTCAAGTGTGCCCTTCTTGTGTGCTACAGTTGTAAATAGTCATATCATATCATGTGTTCAGCTGAACAAGTAGAGATAATGTAGTCTTATCATGCTTGGGGTCAGCACCCCAAAATGTGAAAATTTAAGGAGTGGAACCCATGATTTGGCTGCATCGAGAAAAATAGTTGTTTGGCCATTCTTGCTTCTTCAAGGGAGCATCCAGCCATTTTGCCACCAGTGCTAATACAAAAGTTGGTGAGATGGCCCTCTTTATTGCAATGAGTACAGAAGGCATGCATGCATGTAGTGGATGCAGGGAAAGCCGAAGGTACCATCATGACTGGTTTGTTGCACTTCCTGATCAGGGAGTCTTCATTCTGGATGTGTTGGATGAGGGTGGCTGAAGTGAAATGGGGATCAGCTGAGAGGGACTGGATTTGGGACCGGAGATAATGGAAATTGTCACTGAGAGAGTTGATGATGAATACTGAGAGTAGTTTGTTGGTGTTGATAGGTTCCATGTTGGTGATCTGTTTGTGCAGTCAGCAGATGTTGGATAGGGTGGAAATTAAGGGTCCAGAGGGTAGGAAGCAAATGTCAAGTACTCTTTTTATAGCAAGGACCTGCACATAAAGTTCAAGTTTTTCATGTTGCTCCTTAAGTGCCTTAGGCCCCTTTTACCAACCGAGAATTCTTGAATCTTGAACTTGAACTTGGATTTCGGGATTTTCCAGAAGTGACAGGAATGACAGGTGTGATGTAAGTGACATAATAAACTAATATGAGTCCATTTCAGATATGAGTTATTTTCCGGTGTGATTTGCTGGGTTTACATGTGATATGTAAAATATTTTTTCTAACCCTTCCTTCCACTCCTTCCAAGTGGGTATTGCAAGCATGTCATAAGGCAGAATATGTGTCACCAATGTGTGGGTGCACATCTTTGTGCAAATTTTGTATGTGCAGCTCTGGTGAAAATGGGGCTGCAAGCACCCAGATGTTGAGCTCGAGTTGGACTGCTCGACCCCAAGTTTGACGCTGACACATCATGTGTAACCCCAAATATGTGAGTATGCAAGTGACAACAAAAAAAATGCATATTAATTTATTATATACATCATATCACTTAGATCACTCCTGTCACTCCCAGAAAATCCCGAAATCCAAGTTCAAGTTCAAGATTCAAGAATTCTTGGTTGGTAAAAGGGGCCTTAAAGATTTTGTGCAAGGAGGCATTAGTAACTTTCATACCCAGGAATTCATACTCAATTGTGTCAACATGATGGAGTATGAATGAGCATAATGAGTCATCATTCATACCCCAAATCCAATGTGCTTTGGGGTGTGTCTGAATGTTAGGGTGTGGTAAAGTACCCTCAAGCCAGTGGCAAAATCCTTGACCTTGTGCTGCAAGGTCAAGTCATTTGCTCCATTCTGACCAGTTAGACTTGTTAAGGTCAAGGTCAAGGTCCACAGGTCAGGTGTTATCAGACATGAAGCATTCAGTGAGTGTGATTACATTCTGGGAGGACTCAAGGGCTGCAGATGTGGCAGTTAAGGGGGTGGTAGTAGGGACAGTGTTGTTGCTCATAATGGATCCAGAGAGGAAAACAAAAAGGGTAAGAAGATAAGGGGACATGTATAAGATGTGAGTGCTCAAGAAGTGGGAATGAAGGGTATGATGGAAGAGGAAAGGACAAAGGGACATGACTATAATGAAAGAGAAGGTAGGAGGCTTGAAACTTATGGGATGAAACTGATAATACAGAAGAGAGATGATATGGAGAGATGGATGTGGGAGGAGTGGCATCAACTGATGATACTGAAGTAATGATGCTGAAGAAATGGATGCAGGAGAAGAGGTGTCAATTGATGATATTGAAGAGACTGGAGAGATGGATGCAGGAGGTGAGGCATTGACTCAGACACAACTGATGACACTGAAGAAATGGATGTGGGAGGGGAGGCATCAATTGATGATATTGAAGAGATCAACATGGGAGGAGAGGCATCATGAAATGGGAGCCCGCCAAACAGAGGGAAGTTGCAGAGAAGGCATGAAAATTGACAAGAATTGAGAATTGAGGCTGGTGATGTCAGATTAGAGCTTTAGGGCCCATAACCTGTTGGAGGTTAGAGGAGTCACAGTGGGTGAGAGGGAAGATAATGGTTACAGTTGTAGGGTATGTACATGTGTATGAACATTATCTTATATACAACAGTATGGAATGTATGATGTAACCTCATATGTTGTAGTATGATGTCAAGGAAGACAAGATGTTGTAGTATCTAAGATCTAATACTCCCCCTCAACATTAAACCTTTTTGTTGTGGAGTCCAAGGAGGAGGTGTAAATGGATGAAGTCTAGCCAGCAAAGGGGTTTGGTGAAGTTGGTGGTATGTGCACCACAGGAGATGGTGAGGAGAGGACTGAACTGGACAAAGCTTAAATTGTGGATGGCCATACAGAGATGGTGGCATGTGATGGAGCTGTGGTATGTAGGATGTGTGTGGTGATGGTATAGATGGCTGGTGGCTTGGGACTTTGGAGGCAACATGGAGCATCTGGCAAGTTGAATTGGGGGTGACAGTGTGTGGATGACAGTCATACAGAGATGGTGGCATGTGATGGAGCTGCAGTATGTGGGATGCATGCAGATGACAGTAGAGATGGCTGGTGACTTGGGAAGATTGAGGCGACACTGATGGTGCAGCAGACTGAAATGGGTGCAGTGGACATGTGGTAGGGATTCATGAGGTTGGTGCAGCAATATGTGTGGATTGTCAGAGAGGGAGTGGTCATAGTGTTGGTAAAAGTTCATATGAGTTGTATTTAGGTAAGAGACAACTGGTGAATAATGTGATGCCTGCTTTGTTAGTCACCCAGCAGCAATTACAGTTGAAATGGGTGGTGTATTTTCATGCATGGTTCAGGGAAAGGATAGAAATTATTTGGACAGTAGCAGATGGGATGTACAAAACATTGCTTAATCATACAACAGTGTTACTGTGCATGACAAATTCCACTGTACTGACACCAGTGGCATGGACTTGTGATCCACCAAGTCCAGTGACAGGATGCAGGGGCGTTGGTTGAATGGATACAAAGTCAGAGTGGGAAGGTGAGGTATGGCAAGTCATGCCTGTGTCAAGAATGAAGGGGACATGTGGATGGGGCAAGTGTTTGCCATTCCAAGGCAGGAGGCAGTGTTCATCAGAGGCAGTCACAATGGTATGGAGGGACCAATCGACAGATGTGGATTGTGGTGTGGATGTGTTGACAGCAATGAAGGTATGGTATTTGAAGTCATCACCAGAGGAAATTGGGAGGGGGTGCTGTTATAATTTACCCCCTTGTTGGTTCGTCCATAATCCCTTCCCACCATTGTTCCTTTTATTACCTCCGTTTCCGTGGTTACCGTTTCATCCCTTGATGGTGATCCCTTATTGTGTTTTATCTATTGTGTTTCACTTATTATGTTTCAGCTATTGTTGAGCTACTTTTGCTATTGATCTGCCTTTTACTTATTGTTCTGCTTATAGTACTGTACAGCCTCGCTACATACAGTATTTAAGCGCCTGTAAAAGCTGGGGAATGCCCCAAGCTTAGCTTTGTCCCATTTCCTGTCGCATCCCTTGCCCTGTATACTCTCTCAATCACAACTTGCTTGTGCTGGCCTTTACTCTACTTGACCTAAGCACACCTCAGGGAACCCTTGCGTTCCTCTTCCTCCTTTGCCTCTCTCTCATCGTCCTCCTCTTCTGTGAAACCAGAAGATCGATTCTGTCTGCGGACTGAGTCATTGTCTGACTCAGCCTTGAGACGCTAAACCCTTGAACCGGTCTCCTTGAGCCGGCCCCATTGAACCCTTGAACCAAGTCACAGGGACTTGGCCCCACTGGACCTTGAGCTAACGCTCTAACGGTCGCGACGCCGTTACACAAGCTAAGCTTCCTACTCCATTCTGGAGATCAACCTTGAACTACCATCGAATCGTTGGATCCGTGTCCAACCTAGACCATCCCCAGACCTTCCCGAACACGTCGTAGGAGCTGCCACTTGGGACAGCTTCCATACTTTTCTTTGTTACATCACCACTGAAAACAACGAAGAACTACCAGTCGAATTCATCAATAACCGTTGGTTCGAACTACGACTTAGGAGAGGACAACTCTACACTCACCTAGACCTAGAACTCCTCAGAAACAGCCTTGGATTAGGCTACTGGAGGGAAAACGACCCCCTCTACGAACCACCATCAGAATCAGAAGCCTCTTCCACAGAAGGCAACCCCCCTGAACCAGAAAACACCGTTGAAACTCAGACACCCTTTGAATCCCCTGCACTAGAACCAGAGGACCCCCTTGAAAACCAGGAACCCATCGAAACCTTAGAAATCGACCCACAGAACCCCCCAGAACCCGATATGGCAGCCCAACCCCAAGTCGCTGTACAACCCCCCCAGATGGCTGCTCAGGCCCCCCAGATGGCTGCTCAGGCCCCTCAGATGGCCGCTCAGGCCCCTCAGGTGGCCGCCCAGGCTCCTCCAGTCGTCGCCCCACCTCCTCAAGTAGCTGCTCCAGCACCACAAGGCACCAATGGATCCCTCAGCGGTAAAGAACCCACTGCCTTCACAGGGGAAAGGAACAAAACAAAGAGATTCATCATGGAATTCAATCTATTTTGGGGTCTCAATGATGACAAGGCAGTAATGATCTCCCCTTTCAAACGAACAATGCTGGCTCTCTCCTACATTCAAGGAGAAAAGGTTGAAGAATGGGTCAATTCACAAGCAAACGCACTCAGGGATAAAGTGAACAGAGCCCAGAACCCCATTAACAGAATGAACGAAGCATTATGGAATGACTTTGTTACAGACTTTATGTTCAAATTCACTAACACCGCGGAGAAAGAGGATGCCCAAGCAGCTCTCGCCAAACACACAATGAAGGAGTCCCTTGACGACTACATTTCCACCTTCGAGCAACTTCTGAATAAAACAGGGTGGCCAGAAACGGACATTATCGCTATTGAAAGCTTCAAAAATGGTCTAAAAATTGGACTTTACCGTGCAATCCTAAATAGAGATGTCTGGCCCACCACCCTTCAGGAATGGAAGGAAGAGGCCAGAAGACAACATCGACGTTTCATCACCATCAGAGAAAAGCTCAAAGGGAAGACCACACACTCCCCCCCTGAACACAAGGCCCATCACCCTGACCGAATGCAAGTGGACGCCGTCAAGTCCAATTTCAAAAAACTCACTGAAGAAGAAAGGAAACAATTGGCGAAAGAAGGACGATGCTTCCGTTGCAGAGAAAAGGGTCACCTTAGCCGAGAATGCCCTAAAAATACAGCTCCTACCACTTCCAAAGCCCGAATTACCGAATCACCCCCAGAACCAGCTAAAGAAGAAGAACCAGCTTCCATGGTAGCACGCATGAAAACCCTACCAGCCGAAGAACGAGCCAAAATCTGGGATCTCATACTCAAAGAGGATTTTCTCTAGGCCAAAGTGCGACAGGTCGGCACAGAGGCCCAAATAGATACCATTGTCAACCATAAAGAGAACTCAATGAAAGTCCCTTTTATGCTAACAACCAATGGAAAGACTGGACAAGCGCTCCTTGACAGCGGAGCAACAGAAAATTTCATCAGTCAAGGAATTGTGGAAAAATTACAAATCCCACTTCGGACCCTTAGAACCCCCAGGCCCATCATCAATGTAGATGGTACCAATAACCAAGGAGGAGCACTAACCCATTATACTCATATGGCCGTACGGCATGGCCCCACCACACGACTCCTCACCTTCTATGTCACAAACTTAGGAGAAGATCGAATGATCCTCGGTTATCCTTTTTTAAAGGCGATTAACCCCCTTGTCAACTGGAGCACTGGTCGCCTAAGAAATCACTTAGGAGTCCTCCTCACCCCTGTCCCCCTAGCCAAACCACCTAGAATCCGGATCGCACAAATAAGGACAATCACCATTCCCCCTGAATACTTACGACATCAGAAGGTCTTCTCAGAAGAAGCAGCCAAACGACTCCCACCCAGTCGGGGAGAACTCGATTTCAGAATCATCCTGAAACCAGACGCCCCCAAATTCCTTGATTGCCGAACTTACCCACTCCCCCTGAACGAAAAACAAGAACTATCAAGACAAATACAAGAAGACCTGGCCAAAGGTTTCATCAAAGATGGTGTTTCAGATTTTGTATCCCCCGTCTTCTTTGTTCAGAAGAAAGACGGTACTGCCCCAAGGATGGTAGTGGACTACCGAAAACTTAATAACGCCACCGTTCCAGATTATCATGCCCTGCCAAACATGGAAGAACAATTACACAAATTAAGGGGAAAAACCACCTTTAGCAAATTCGATGTCAGAGCTGGCTACAACAACATCTTGATCCACCCGGAAGACCGACACAAGGGTGCCTTCAAAACCCAGTTTGGCACCTTCATTCCCATGGTGATGGGCTTCGGCTTTACCAATGCCCCAGCAGCTTTTCAACGAGCAATGAACCACACCCTCCGACCCTGGCTTCTAAAGTACCCCTGAAAACACTTGCAACTACCTAGACGACGTGGCAATAGCCACGAACTCAGGAGAAGAACACCTCCACCGACAAATTACACACGAATTCCTTGACCTTCCTCGAAAGGGACTCTTATTTCCTAAAAGCATCTAAGTGCGCCTTCGAACAAGAAGAGATTGACTTCCTGGGCTTCCGAATTAATCAAGGAACTCTCAGAATCGATCCTGTCAAAATGGAAGGCCTCAAAAACTGGCCGAGACCCCCCAACAATCTGAAACAGGTACAACAAATCATGGGCGCCCTCAATTACCAACGGCCATTCATCCGAGACTTCGCAAAAATAGCTCGCCCCATTTTCTCCACAATCAAGAAAGGGACCCCCTTCCTCTGGACTCCAGAAGCGACCACAGCCCTAGAAACCCTGATAGCAGCGGTCTGCGATGACCCCGAACTTTACACTGCCAACCCTGACCTCCAATACGAATTAGAAACCGATGCCTCACAATTCGCCACCGGAGCTATCCTCTTTCCAAAAGGACCAAAGAGGAAAAAGGAAAATGATCGGAAATATGTCACACGCGTTCAACGAAGCAGAAAGGAACTACCCAGTCTGGGACAGGGAATTCCTAGCTCTGATCCTTGCACTCCAACACTGGCGATACCTATTAGTCGGAACTAAACATCCCATCAAAATTTTCACAGACCACGCTAACCTGGCTCACTACCGACTCCCCCACAAAATCAACCGAAGGATTGCCGGATACATCTCAACACTCGCGGATTACCACTTCGAAATCCACCACAAACCCGGGATCTCCAACCGTGCAGACGCTCTCTCACGACGACCTGACCACAATGACGGGTCAGGAGATAACCAGAACATTACGGCACTACCTGACAAACTGTTTATTCGCACGCTTCACACTGAGGACCTCTATGAACAAGTACTAACCGAACAAAGGAAAAGAAAATCAGATCTCCTCATGTGGAAGGTCAAACACGGTCTCCAAGAAGAAGAAGATGCACTATTCAAAGACAGAAAATTGGTGGTGCCATATCAAGAACCCCTCTTACGAAAGATTTTACATACCTACCACGACAGTATCCTCGGCGGGCACACAGGAAATGCCCGAACCCTGTATTCAATTCAAGAATCCTTCTGGTGGCCAAAAATGGCCTACTTTATCAAAGGACTACATTCGAGGCTGTGCCACCTGTCAAGCCAACAAGTCTTCCACACACCCAACTCGTCCCCCAATTTACCCGATTCCCCCCTGAGTTTCAGAAACCATTCCAAACCATAGCAATCGACTGGATCGTCGATCTCCCGTTGTCAGAAGAATGTAACACTATCATGACCATCACCGACCACGACTCTACCAAGGCAGGCAATATTCATACCATGTCGTAAAGATATGGGGACCCTAGCAATGGCCAAATTATTCTTACGACATGCCTTCCCTTGGACTGGGGTCCCCTCCAAGATCATTTCTGATCGTGACCCTCGCTTTACCTCCGACTTATTCAAAGAAGTTTCCCGAATCCTCGGGATCAACCAAAATTTAAGCACCGCCTACCACCCTCAAACTGATGGACAATCAGAAAGGACAAACCAGACCCTGGAAATGTATCTGCGCATCTACACAGGAGAGAAACAGGAAGAATGGGCACACTGGCTCCCCATAGCCCAATACCATTTTAACGCCCACAAGTCTACTACCACCAAAAAAACCCCCTATGAACTCCTCATCGGGTTTAACCCTCAAGGACTTGGCACCCAGCTCAAGTCCAAGTTCCCCGGAATCCAAGAACGACTCCAAGCATTAAAAGACATGAGGGAATCAGCACAAGAAGCAATGAAAAGAGCACAGAATAACTGGATCAAGGAAACCAAGTTCAAAGGTTTCGAAGAAGGACAGAAGGTTTGGTTGGAAGGCACTAACTTAAAAACCCCCCATCAGTTTCATAAGTTCCGCCCCAAACGATTCGGCCCTTTTATCATTACCAAACGAATCTCCCACATTGTTTACCAACTCCAATTACCACCCCAATGGAACATCCACAACGTGTTTCATGCCTCCCTCTTATCTCCAGTCACAGAAACAGCCGAACATGGACCAAACTTCCCTGAGCCACCACCTGACCTTATCTCGGGAGAATATGAAGTCGAGAAGATTACCTGCTCAACGTCTCCATAGAAACCGACTCCAATACAGGGTCCGGTGGAAAGGGTATTCCGCGGCAGAAGATACCTGGGAACCTCTCTCAAACCTTAAAAACGCTCAAGATGCCATTACCATGTTTCACCTCCAACAACAACCCACCAAACTCCGTACCATGACCACCACTAACTCTGATCCCGCAGAATCCCATCACTCAGACGAAAGTCTGAACGACTTAGAACATCAATTCCAAACACTTACGATACAACAACGTACATTACTCCCCCGAATTAACTCACGTAACCCCCCTTCTTATTCCGTTAACGACCCCGCTATCCCCGACCGTGGATATACAATTTTTAATTTAGCCGCCAGAGAACAACTCCTTTCCGGAATTCTTTCTCCTGGCGACTTCCGCGGTTTTCAATTACTTATGACGGACCCCCGTTTCTCTGAGTTTCATCTACCCGTACGAAGAGCAGTACTTACAGATTTAGTGTGGAACCACATCACACGATCAGCCTATATAAATACCCCCACTCCTTCCGAAGTGGTCAGCCTGGCACCACGAACACGCTACCTCTACATACAACACCCCCATGTCGTCCCCCGTTTCTAACTCATCCCCTCTCCCTATCCTTACCCCTTCCCCCACCATCAAACAGGAACCCCTCTCACCCGAAGTCATTCAACATATCATCGACCAACGAACCTTCGTCGTCCCAGACGAGACCGAGGTCCAAGACCTTGCGGCTACCCTCAACCCACTCGCCATCCGAGAGGGAACACCCTCGCCAACCCCGACCCAAGCGGACCCCACTCACCCTGGCCCCCCTTGGTTTGTTTACGAACCTTACACGCATGTTCCCCCTTTTTACATTCACATTAATGGGCGAAAACGCCTATTACCATACTTACGTGTCGCCTTATATAATGACGAACCCATGCTTCTAGGGACTATGGGTCGAGGAGAACCCACTTACGGAGAAAAGCTCATCGCCCGGCCCGTTGTCTCTGCCCCTCATCCCTCTGTCTCTGCCTCTGATCTCCGCCTCCTCATTGAGGACCACCCCTTCCACTTTGATGCTGCCCAAGCCCTCGAAAACCTCCATGACCCGGGTGCTCTTGCCGACGTCTACCGTCTCCGTACCAGCTCTTTAAGTTGAAAGTCTTGGAGGGCAAGCGCGCCTCTATCCAAGGGGCTCTAAGTGTCCTTCAAGGGCAACTCGCTGATCGACTCCATGAAATCCAGTCCCACACCAAAGAGGTCGCCACCATCCGCAGTCGCCTTCGGGCCAACAACACTTCCGTCCGAGTTCGCCATCAACTCGATAACTTGATGTCTGATGGGGGGCTCACCCGCGATACTGGACCATATTACTCACTGGCAGGGAGCTACGACAAAATTGAGGACTCGAAGGAGTCATCCACTTCCCCTTCACCATCCATTCACCCCCCTCTCTCCCTGACCCCTCCTCTCCAATACCTCCCTCCTCGTGTTATCGACCAGTCCCAAAACGACGCTCCCATGGGGTCACCTTCCCACTTCCCCCAAATGTTCTCTGATGACGCCAGTACCCCCAACACCCCTCTCACCCCTGCACGAATGACTAAAGCACAGCGTCACCAACTTCAGAAACGACAACACGTCTGCAAACACTGCAATACTAGGGGGCACTGGAACAAGGACTGCAACAGACCTCACACTAACTGCAGCGGACAAGTGGATTGCATCCTCAGGAGGACCCACCGGAGCTACAGGGGTTTCTGCCCTAGGGCCATGGGGCCCCAGAGCACGTGGCCAGAAATCGAGGGCGATGAACTCCGCGAGTCGGGCCCTGAGACCGATTAGTTCGGAGAACTAAGCATGAGGGGGGCATGATGTTATGATTTACCCCCTTGTTGGTTCGTCCATAATCCCTTCCCATCATTGTTCCTTTTATTACCTCCGTTTCCGTGGTTACCGTTTCATCCCTTGATGGTGATCCCTTATTGTGTTTATCTATTGTGTTTCACTTATTATGTTTCAGCTATTGTTGAGCTACTTTTGCTATTGATCTGCCTTTTACTTATTGTTCTGCTTATAGTACTGTACAGCCTCGCTACATACAGTATTTAAGCGCCTGTAAAAGCTGGGGAATGCCCCAAGCTTAGCTTTGTCCCATTTCCTGTCGCATCCCTTGCCCTGTATACTCTCTCAATCACAACTTGCTTGTGCTGGCCTTTACTCTGCTTGACCTAAGCACACCTCAAGGAACCCTTGTGTTCCTCTTCCTCCTCTGCCTCTCTCTCATCGTCCTCCTCTTCTGTGAAACCAGAAGATCGACTCTGTCTGCGGACTGAGTCATTGTCTGACTCAGCCTTGAGACGCTAAACCCTTGAACCGGTCTCCTTGAGCCGGCCCCATTGAACCCTTGAACCAAGTCACAGGGACTTGGCCCCACTGAACCTTGAGCTAACGCTCTAACGGCCGCGACGCCGTTACAGGTGCAAAGGCAGTGTGGAAGGATTGTATGTAATACCGTTGATGGTGAGGGGAGACAGGCTGGGATCTGTGGCAGACATAGGAGCATCTGCAGAGGAGGTGACATGTGCTGTATGTGCATGTGCACAGAGCTTGGAATCATTTGATCTTGAGAAAAACAGCCTTTGGTCCACCCTTGCCTCCTCAACAGAGTGCCCAGCCATCTTGCCACCAGGGCTAATGCAGAAATTAGTGAGATGTCCCTCCTTTTTGCAATGAGTACAGTATGCCCATTTGCATGCAATGGTTGCAGGGAAAGTGGAAGGGGTAGGCACAGCCTGTGTGTTGCGCTTTTTGATAAGGGCATCTTCGCTCTGGATGCATTGGATAAGGGTAGCTGAGGAGAAATGGGGCTTGGCTGAGAGAGATTGGATTTGAGACTGTAGGTAGTAAAAGTTCTCACCAAGGGAGTTGAGTATGAAGACAGAGAGTAGTTTGTTGGTGTCAATGGGACCCATGTTTGTGATCTGCTTGTGTAAGTGACAGATGTTGGAGAAGGTGGGAATTAGGGGGCTGTCCAGGAGGAACCAGATATTGAGAACATTTTTAATAGCAAGCATTTGGGCATATAAACCGAGTTTCTCATGTTGCTGTTTAAGTGCTTCAAAGACCTCATGGGAACTTGCATTAGTGAATTTGCACCCAAGAACTCATATTGTCATGGTAATGAGCTGTGTCAGTTCTCAAGCACAAAGACAAATCAATAGTAGAGATGTGTTCGAAAGACAGGCCGGTTCCCGTGTATGAAAAGTAAGGGTCCCTGCAGCAGTCGAAGTGTTTTATGCTAAACAGGTTATGGCCAATGGACCCTTCCTAGTATGACTCAGTCCATTGAGAAGCTAGGGTAAGTTTATAATGGGATAGACTAGGGCTGGTTCCACTAGCTATATGTGTTCAAGTCTGTCAGAGACCTTGAACAATGCAGAGAGAGTAGAGGAAAGGAAGGTAGGTATCACAAGGAATGGTACATTGGACCGGACCGGCAACCGGATAAGCCTACCCAGACATGTCTCAAGTTTCCCACATGTTTTATGACTCATCGAAAGCCTCACATGTATCAGATGTTCCTTGTGTGTTCCAGTATGATTGCCTCATTGTTACCTCGTGAATACTATTTGATATAGTATTCTGTATGTATATAAGACTGCCATCTGACGAGAACAAGCCTTAAGCTTGTTCTCCTGTGAATATCACTGGATTCTTGCTTTGGAACTTGTAGGCTTGCAAGCAATCAAGCAATCATCTCGGAAAACCTCTCATTCCTCTAAGTCTTTGAACGCGAAGACTTATCGCTTGTCTTTCCTCCCCGTGGTACACAATTGCCTTGGCATTGTCATCACCAAGATCCCCGAATCTTGCAAGAACTCTTCGTTCTCGCTTGACTCAGTGCGCACGTCTCACACGTGAACCAATTTGTCAGCGACACCACCCCCAGTCGGTGACATTAGAACAAGCTTACCCTTTGAACCCTTGACCCCAAACGTGTATACATGCATCCACCCCCGAATATACTACCTCCCTCAGAATGACTTCTATGGCCAGAGATTGGAGGTTCAAAGGACAAGGAAAACCCACAGAAGAAGGACTAAAGAAACTCAAATGTCCTTTCAAGTTGAACCCAGACCTCGACGACGCACTCGTCCCTGAAGCTTTCAGAGAGAATTCCAAGTTCTTCAGAGTAGGAATAAACAGTGTGCCCTGGACTGGGTACTACACCATCTACAGAAAGGCCAAATTTGGCCTCGGAACTCTCTATGGTGTTTGGTTTGAAATTCGATGCCATGAAGACTACTTTGAAGCCTACCACATTGCGCGTCTGGCCTTTGGACTGGTCAATGACCCCCTCAAAGGCCTCCATATGGAACAGCTCATCAAGTCAGGTGAGCCTATTCCCAATTCAAAGAATCCATCATGTGCTCCAACCCCCGGACCTGCACCTGCCGAACCCATGGAACAAGAACTCGAGACAATGACACAACTTTTCATTGTGGTCAACGAACCAGAAGAACCACCTGCACAAGTACCTCAACAACTCGCATCATCCGGAATGGTGCAAGCTGTCAAGACATGTACTGCTGATCACTAAGGACTCAGGAGCAGGTGGGCAAGGGTTGGAACAGATGGTACATGGCGTAGGCGGCATTGAACAAGAGGATGAGCCAAAGGACTAGGATATACCAGATGGGGACTGGTACGTGTAACTGGAGGCAGAGGCAAAGGTTGGAAGCCAGTGCAATGAGGGGGCTTTAGACAAGGCAGTTGTAGAAGAGTACCTTGGAGGCGAGGGGAGTCTTTAAACTGAGCGGTCGTGGGGAAGTACCCAGGAAGATGAGAGTATCACAAATGGACAGTCTGACGACTGCCATGCTTCATTGGGGCTTATATACAGTGTACAGGGTCAATTACAAAGAACTGGAACTATTCTAGACCCTTTGGTACCATCCAATAGGACTACAGAGGCATAAACTCGCTTGTGTCAAGTTTCAGGCTTACTGAGCACATTACTGATCATTGTGGAGCGATGACATCATTATGATGTCACTGTGGAGTGCTTAGTGAGCCTATGAGGTCACTGTGGAGTCACTCAGTCAGCCATGATGTCATTGGAGCCTTGATGATGTCAGATGGGTTATGCAACAGTTTCTAAGAGTTTGTGCCACTGTTTTGGGTTCTTGGTGGCTGGGTGACCATGTGGCTGCCACGCGATGATTACCCAATTAGGAAATGGGTGCCTGGTCGTGTTATAGTGCCTTTGTAATAGCGATATCTTGTACCACAGGAGGGGTAGCCCAGGAAATGGAAGGGAGTTGGCAATGCAAAGTGAGAGAGGTCTCTCTTGAGTGAAATAGGACAATCTACAGCCAGGACCTGGCCTTGATTCGTAACATTCATCCCCTCTTTATAGACCTGTTGCTCCTGCAATGGTAGGGACTTGTTCCTTTGGAAGGTGGAGTAGTTTGCATATGAAAAGTCAAAGTCTGTTCATTCGTGGGGAGTTCTCTCTTGTTCTATG